>JXTC01000081.1:933030-1004844 GCA_002914845.1 Trema orientale | reverse complement strand
TAGATAGAATAACACATGATCATGCTTATATGAGTTTATGTAGGATAGGAATATACCTATATAACATGTGCAATTATTGAAAGACCTTATTCTTAATGAATCTCTTCTTAATCTAATTCACATAGGAATATAGTGAGTTAATTAGAGGAGATATTTCTACATGACTATCGGAAGAGGCTTGTAGATATACTAGGGTTCTTGATTGGCAATTCGAGTTAAATAGTAATTCAAAGAGGGTAACTAGTAATTTAGACATACGTAGAGTGAAAATTGTAATCTTAGGTTTATTTTTATTGGTGATTTGATAAATTACTTATGCTCTTTAATTTTGTTTTATTTATTTTCTTTTTTTCTTTTAGTTTAAATTTTAATTTTAGAATTCTCAAATTGATTGTTTGGATAAATTGATAACTAGTGTAGGTTAGTACTTAACGAATTATAGTAATTTCTCTGTGGAAACGATATCTTTATTCATCACTTTATCCAACCAAAACGCGCCACGTCATCTTAGTCAAAGTTATATTTCTGTTCTCCAATCAAGCGTAAGATAAGTGCCGAGCTCACGTGTTTTTGCCGCACAGGATTATCGCCCAAGTAGCAGAAATTGAATAGGAACGTGTAGAAACGGGAAAGAGAGAAGAAGATAAAAAAGGGGAAATTGCTACATCACTCCACCAATCAGAAAAGACCTTTGGGGAACGTGAATTCACTTCTATCAGCTATAAAAAGGCTACGAGACTAGATAGAAAAACACACCATTCTAGAGGGAGAAACACACAATAGTTCAGAGGGAGAGAGAGATTAATAGGGAGAGCAATTGGAGGCCAAATTAGAAGAGGAGGCTTGCAACTGTTCTCAATCATTCTGCACTCTGCTCAACTTTCGTTTGTTTATTTTTATTTTTAGCTTTTTCATTATGTTGCCAATTATTATTTTTAGTTTTGTTATTTTAATTATGAACTAAATTTATTTTCTAGGATTACAATGGGATCTTTATATGTAGTTTGAATTATAATGTTTCCTCTTTGATTTTGCGGTTTTAATTTACGAATTGTTTATTCTATCTTGCTCTTAATCCTTTTGAGTGCTTGATCACCACTTAAATTGATATTGATAATTTGGATGAACTTGGAAGAGAAATTTCAGATTTAGATCTAGATAGAATAACACATGATCATGCTTATATGAGTTTATGTAGGATAGGAATATACCTATATAACATGTGCAATTATTGAAAGACCTTATTCTTAATGAATCTCTTCTTAATCTAATTCACATAGGAATATAGTGAGTTAATTAGAGGAGATATTTCTACATGACTATCGGAAGAGGCTTGTAGATATACTAGGGTTCTTGATTGGCAATTCGAGTTAAATAGTAATTCAAAGAGGGTAACTAGTAATTTAGACATACGTAGAGTGAAAATTGTAATCCTAGGTTTATTTTTATTGGTGATTTGATAAATTACTTGTGCTCTTTAATTTTGTTTTATTTATTTGCTTGTTTTTTTTTAGTTTAAATTTTAATTTTAGAATTCTCAAATTGATTGTTTGGATAAATTGATAACTAGTGTAGATTAGTACTTAACGAATTATAGCAATTTCTCTGTGGGAACGATATCTTTATTCATCACTTTATTAATTGTTCGATACGTGTGCTTGCGTATAAAAAATCAATAACACCTGGACTATAGTGAGCTTGTACATGTTGCTTCCTGGGAACTATTAGTAGCGTTTAATACCTCTCTTTAAGGATATATGTTATGCAGCTACTAGGTAACGAATTTTTACCCTCTTCAATTTTATTCTTTTAAGTTTAGCAATTTAGTATTGTTTTAAAAGGAAAAAAGTGTAAATAAAATGAAAATTTAATATTCACATTTAAGGTTTTAGTCAAATTTAACCTTGCATTCGTGTAAATTTAACTAATGTTCACTATGGGTGATAGTGGAAATATTTATTTCGCTCTAGGATTGTTATTGTAATTTTGACATAAAACATGGGATGTCAATGTTGTTTTATCTATATAATATTATTCCTGGGGAATTTAGACTAAGGGGTCTACTAAACTCTCATGATGAAAAAAAGGACTCACCCATAAATATTTTCAAAACTAACCCCCATTACCATGTCATACATGTAAAATTACATGGATATCCTATTTTCTAACAAACTCTAAAATACATTCTCCTCCAATAAACTCCAAACTACTTCTGCCACTATCACGGGTCCCGATCTCGACTCTGGTGGTGCCTCTGCTCTCTGCGGCCTCTCCTAGTTGTTCAAATAGATTTTTTACTACAGTTAAACTATCGTTTGACCGTAGTCAAAAACTTTGTCGTCTTTCTGGCTTCGCCTCCTTCATTTTTGACTTTTTCGACTTGGTCAAAATTTTTCGATTGAGGTTGAGTCAGGGGTAATTTTGGAACTCTGAAATTTTTATTAAATGACATGACAATAAAAATTCTTGTTTTGTAAATAGTTTATAGATTGTCTATTTTTTCGCCGCATGTGTTAAAAGAGTGTCAAAATTGATAATGCCCCAATAATCTTTGCATTAGGACTCTCATTCAATATTTTATAATCTATTCTTTTTTTTTTTTTTTTATAAATGGGACACATAGTAAGTACTCCTACCATTTGAGTCAACCCACTTCGTCATCTTATAATCTATTCTAAGACTCATTTTTAGCATAAAAAATATACTATTGCTCAACTTTAAAACGCTTTAACTTTTAAGCTACACAATTTTTCGTTTTGCAATTTACTTCAAGCAATAGGAATAGGCATAAAGAATTTAAACCCTTCCAAAAAACAAACAAAAAATAAAAAAACAATCCAACTTTAAAATATTATTATCTAACCGAAAAAATAAAAAGACAATGAAATAGGAATATAAAAACGAATAAAAATACAATATGAAATGAAAAAGCTAAAACAATCTCGAAAAGGACATGAATAAATAGCAACATTTAATTCTAAAAAAACACGATCTTGAGAAACGACACTAACAAAGAACACCAGAAAGTGAAATTAAGAAACAACCTTAAAAAAAAAAAAAAAAGAACACCATTTGAGGATTGTTTCTTTCTCAAACTTATGTATCTTTTTTTTATTTTATTTAACTAAATCACCAGAAGATTTTTTAGTTTCCTGTCTGGATAGATTTCTAAATTACTTCCTCTAGGTACCATTTTATCCCCCCAAAAAAAAGAAACATCATCAAAATTAAACGACAATAAATAATAAAATAACAATGACTTTTTAAACAATAGAAAGAACCCAAAAAAGTATAAAATAAAAATGACACAAAAGAAAAAACAACATTAAAAGGAAAAAAATGTCATAAAGTATCATTGAATTTTTATTATAATGATACGGAACCCGTGTGTTTTTGGAAATATGGAACCTGTTGAATTTAACTTTTTATCAAATAAAATTTTGTAATTTGACTACCACTAAATTATGACACTCATGTAAGCTAAAATTAGTGGATTGATGAAAAATAACAAGATTACTCATATTAAATTTAGACCCATATTAAATTTAAGAATTGCTTATATATTTTCCAAACAATATTTATTTTAAACGACCTAAATAATATAATAATTTCCAAACAAAGTAAAAACATAATATAATCTTAAATCTACCATCTGTTAGGAAAAATTTTGTTATTTTCTGTCAAATTTTCTGATTTAACTTAGATGAGAAAGTTATAATTAAAAAGTAGTCAAAGTGCAAGGCCTTTTGTACTAAAAAAGGAGATTTTCCCATATTTCTAGCTATACATGGGGTTTGACAAAAAATGAAGAAGATGAAATAAAATGTAATAGGATCAAGTTAAAAAAGTGACATATCTTGAACAATGACAACAACCTTAAAACACTATCAAACAAGGGAAAAATAGAGTAGGTACGTAAATATAATTTTAACTTTATGTAAAATTTATACATCAACGATTTACCTTCAATTTTTGAAATTGCATCAAATCTATTCGGGGTAATTTCCCCAAACCAATCCAAAAACGATACGTAGCAGGTCAAAAAATAATACGTCATAATAATATGTTGAAAATGACACCAAACTTAATATGAGCCGATCGGTCCAACATAAGTGGAAGACCAAGTATTGCCCTATAACCAACAAGAAAGAGTCGAGTAAGGCTTGAGGGGCACAACGCCTGGTTGTAGTACCAAGGGAGCCAAATTCACGAATAAGAAGACCAGCCCCTGGTTGGCGTTCATGTTACATGCCGACCAGCGGAGCACCAATAATAAAAGACCAATGAGGGATTATAGGAAGAAGTAGTCGACCACCAAGTAGCGACGCAATTCTAACCAAGAGATAAGATAAGGATGTGCAAGTTGTAGAAAGGCTGATACCTGACCTAATCACACACTTTTGTCTGTACAAGTAGGTAGGTGGGATTCTCTTTTATCTTTTTAGGGATACATAAACATCAATCCTAGCATTTTTGGGGACCACAAGCCATTATAAATAGTCGCATATTCACTTAAAAGAGGTAAGCCGCCACAAATCTCTAAAATCCTATTTGTCTCTTTATCTTTTCTTCTCCTACAATTCCTTTACTATTTATTTACTATTTTTCGAATACTTTATTGAATACATCACTAACTACCTTTTTGTTGAGGGGATTTGGCAGATACCACATTGGTACCACTCTTCATCAATTGGTGAAAAGTCTATCTATAACTTTTTTTCAATGTTATATGGACCACACCTATATTAAATCTGAGTTTTAGCTTCCTTTGAGAAAGAACTACTCAAAGACACGTGGCACACGTTGATTTACGGACCAAAATCCTGACCAACAAAATCTATGTATTTTTTAAATCCAACACTAGCTTTGACTAATTAGTTTAAGAGTATATAACTAAATCGTGTGAAAAAAAAAAAAAGAAAACGAAATTCTAAAACCAAAAAAAAAAAGAAATATTTGATTTTGATTTTTTTTTTTTTTGTTGAAGAAAGGTGATCTTAGCTAAATCCATTGTTTTGTCCTTGCATTGGTGGTTCCAAGGCTTATACTTCCACCTCTACAGCATTTTGTGGTGTTAGACGTTAGTCTCTTCATTTCCGACCTTGAGCTTTGTTCAACTCCTCTAAATGATTTTCCAAAATGGATTTTGGAAATTTTGGGTGAAAAATTGTACTGTCATGCCATAGCTACCAATTTCTTATACCGAATGGGTTTAATTGTAGTGTCATGCCATGGCTACCAATTTCTTATACCGAATCATGACAGTAATGGGTTTAGTTCATATTCTATATATTTCTACTAGTTGAGAGTTTTGTTTTGAGTGTGGTTACATGTCCGGTAGAAATGAAAGAAAATGTTAGGAAAGGAAAGGGATATAAATGTGTAGAATGAAAAAGAAAATGTATTTCATCCGTGGCTATTTATTATGTAAAGAGGATATAAAATTGATTTATTGTAAAATAACTAGTGTATCATTGTAAATTATTTTTTAAAAATTGGTATGCAAGAGTAGTTTAGTAAATTCGACTACCTTAATATTTAACTTTTTTCTCTCTTACTTTCTCTCTAATTTGGGAGAAGTTATTTCAAGCCCACACTAACTCCGACTCCACCCACTTTTTTTTTTTTTTTTTTTACCAAACAACTTATTATTATTATTATTTTCATTTTCTTCGTAAATGATCTTGGAGATGAAAAGGAGGTATTTGAGCCTTTGGCTCAATGATTGTCTTTCTCATATTTTTATTTTATTTATGTGTTTCTATTTTTTGATGATATGGCGCATGAAAGCCCTAAAATGCCCTAGTCAAGATATGTATTTTTCTGATCTAAACTAAATCAAGTCGAGTTTAATGAAGATTTCCTCTATTTTGTGATTTTCTTGACGAAAAATCGTGATTCTAAGCGTCACAAGAATAATGTTTTTTTTTTTAATTGAACCTTTTAAATATGAAAAACTCAACTTATAAACAATACTTAACTTATCCAACATCAAATCTTTGTTAAAAAAAAAAGACAAAAATAATTTGGGATGATTTGAATGTTTTCAAAAAAAACAGTATTTTAAGGGGAAAAAAATGTTTAATCGAAGAGAAGGACCAAAATAAAAAGGTTTATAAGGTCAAGGAACGAAAAAAAAAAGGCTCATAGCAAAATGATCGATTTTGGGCACATTTTAAGTAAATATTCATATTTTAAATGCTATAATAAAATGATTAATATATCAATGAATATATTGAGTGTAAAATATAATGTACTCATTATAAGAATTATTATATTTAATACATAAAGGGATAATAACAAAAATATCCACTATATTTTGATGAAATGCTCAATATATCTACTCGGTTTTCATTAATAACAAAAATATTCCCTCACATTAACCAATCAGTACGAATTTCACTCTTATGTCTATTTTGGTCAAAACTGAGTGAGAATTTTCTTTTGAATGACTAAGATACCCTTATCTAAATACAATTAATTAGTTAAAAATAAAAAAGTTTCTTCCGAAAAAAATTATATAAGACTAATTCACTAGAACATCTCATTCTTGATCTTTTTATCTTCCATCCACCTCTAGTTATTATTCTTTTAGTTATATGTGTTTGGTTACAAGTTTAGTGGAAGGGTAGTTTTATTTTTTGTAAGTCAGTTTTGACCTGATGAGATAAAAGAGTGAAATTTATTGTAATTTGCCAATCTAAGGGGATATATTAAGCATTTCATTAAAATCTTGGATAATGTTGTTATTATCACATACATAAACTAAAACGGGTATATAAATAGATATACTAAGTGTAAATATATATATGTAGGAATATTTAGTTATAAAAATAGAAAAACGGATATTTATTAAAATATAGTATAAAAAAGGATACTCATTCTAATTTTCCAAGAAAAAATCTCATTTAAAGGATGCACATAAATAGACAGAGGGTTTCAGTGTTTATTATCTATTATTATTTTTAAAATTATTTTGAGGGTATCGATAATTGATATTATTTTAAAACTTTGTTAGGTCAAAATTAGCATTTGAACGAGAAAGACGAAATTTGATTTTTTATGATAAAATTTTAAAAAGGAAAAATTCTGGATTTTTTAATTTTTTAAAAAAATTCTGAAACTATTTAGAAAAAGACTTTAAAATATTATTAATAGGTGCTTGAGGTAATAAGTCAAATTACTTAAAGTAATGAGACTAGTTACTCAAGTAACTCTTAATTACTCTAACTAATTTGATTAGTTATCTCGAATATTTTTATTAAAGTACTATTTTTTTAAAATGATATTTTTTAAACAGTTTTAAAGAGTGGTATATTTCTAAATAAATTTAGGATTTCTCAAAAATTCAGCTCACCCAGAAATTTTCAATTTTTTAAACTGTGGGCTTGGATTTATGTAAAAAGCCATCGAGAAAAGGCATGAATTTGTTTCGCTCCAGAATTTCAAAGATAAATATCGAAAAAACACACCTTTTGTTCTACAATTTAATATGTCGATTATACTGAAATAGTTCATACATTAATATTATAAAGGGTAGATTGTAAAAAAAATTCTAAATTCCGGATGTTTGTAATTTAAAGTCTAAAGTTTAGATTCTGCAAAATAATACGCTAGAATTAAGAATTTTTGAAAATTAATATCCCGTACTGATTTTTGATCAATTTTAGTAATGAAAAAACAATAATATCTTCTATTAAAACTACATTAGTTCTTATTATTTTCCTTAATTTTGAGGATATTATTATTTTTTACCAGTTAAAGTTATTCAAATAATCAACTCATGATATTAATTTTCAGAATTCTTAATCTCAAATATTATTTTAAAGAGTCCAAATTTCAGAGTTTAAATTGCAAACCACCAAAACCTAAGAATACTTATTTTGCAGTTTACCCTGCTATAAAATAAAAGTTTCTTAAAAAACCCCTTGATATGGTTTAATATTCGAAAGAAGGGTATAAATAATATTATATGAAAAGAAAATAGAAAATAGAAACCTCTTTCCAATTCGCGGTTCTTTCACTTATCTCTCATTCTCTCTCAAAAATGGTGGAAATCGACGATTACCACCCAGAACAAGCAGCGGCAGCCATGGAAGACGATGAAGCCGAAAGAATGAGAAGTGGAGTCTTCGAGCAGCTAAAACCCTACTGCTTAGACCTTCTCGAGCTTCTCCAAAACCCGAAGAAGCATTCCTCCGCTGTACCTTCTTTGCTTCAATTCCTTCGCCAGTCTCCGCCCGAAGCTCTCCAGCCATTCTTCGAGTGAGTCCTTTTTTTCCGTACACCCCAATACACACTCTCACATATCTCATAGCTAACTTTTTTTATTTTTATTTTATTTTTTTGGGGGTTTTTTGCCTCAGAGTTGTGATATTTTTCTATGCTTTGATTCTATCAGTGTCCATTTTGATACAAACATACACATATAAAAATTCCCATCTTTCTTTTGTGTATTTATGTATATGGGAAATGAAATTGATGATTTTTGATGACTTGTGCTTCTTTAGTCTAAACCCACTTCGGGATTAATTGATTACTCTTTAATAACTGTCCCATATATTTCCATTATGCTTTAATTACTTTGCAATACTATATACTACGACCAAAGTTTGCAAATTGTTTTGAATTTAGTTGAAGATAAAGATATATGGCTTAAGTTGTGGAGGAGCAATATGCTTGCCCTTTGTACCTCAGATACCTTCAACTCTGCTGTTGAGAGCAACATCGAGTCTAGGATTATAATAAAGTTTTCCCAAATTCTAGGCATGGAGAAATATGCTCTATTACCTGAGTTTATTAAGTGAAAAAGATATTAAAAAAACAAAGAATGAAAAGTTGGTCTTTATGTTTTTCTTGTTCATTTTCCGTCTCGTTATGCCATTTTTATATTTTTCGGTACGTATATATGTTATGCATAGGACTCCTTATCCTTGTTGGAGTCTCATGTGTTTGTAGTGTCTTACTTACTATGCGAGTCCCGTATTTGTGAAACTCTTGTTTTACAGGTATATTTGAGTTATTTAATCTATTACATATATTTCTACTTTGAATCGGATTTTGAATTGGATTCTAAGTTCTAACACATGAATTTATAAATATAATTGTAGGGGAAAGTATCACGGTGGTCTTTTGGTGAGTGAGGAATAAGTCTTTAACTTTTGGCTTGAGAGACTTGTAAGGGAAAATGATAAACACTTGTATGATTTCCTTGATATATTTAAGATAATTTTTTGAGTTGTGCCGATGGACGTAGGCTATACTGGCTGAACCATAATTTGTGTGTTTTCTCTGTTCTTTATTTTCTTTTAATTTCTTTGATGTTTTGGGCGGTATTTATTGATTACGTGTGAGCATACTTCCGCAACAATATCTGACATGTATATTTGCTTGTATTTATATTGCTAATATGTTCTTCATCTTTTTAGTTATACCTTGTTCCCATTGCTGCTTCTACTGGACGCCGCAGTTGCCTGCAGATCCACAGAAAAGGTTGATTCTGGAAGAAGAGTTGAGATATCTAATAACCCAAAATTGCCTCATAAAGTGAGTGATGCAGTAGCAGAAGGTGTGCTTCAGTGTCTGGAGGAACTTTTGATTAAGTGTCATCTTGGATCTATAGAACAGGTAATCTGATGTGTCATGTCTTTTCAATTGACACAAAGAGCACATGACAGTTTATGCATCGTCTTAAAGACTTATGTTATTAATAATTGTGGTAATTCATCTGAAATCTAATGTGTTATAATCCTTCAACAGATGGTTGTAGTCTTGAAAAAATTGACTTATGGGGCTCTACTTACTCCATCTAATGCTTCAGAAGAATTCCGTGAAGGAATTGTCAAGTGTTTCCAGGCACTACTTTTGAGTTTGCTTCCTTGCTCTGATGAGTCCTGTACATGTAAACGAACCTTTAGTCTGCCTATACTTTTAGAAAGTAGAGATTTGAAGGCTATGTCTATTAGATCTGCAAAGTGTAATTCAGAACAAGGCGAATGTTTGCTTGCATTTCTACGGTCCCAAACTTCATCGGCTGCCGTTGGACACTGGCTATCTCTTCTGCTCAGAGTAAGGGAAATTGCTTTTGATTAGCAAATGATTAACAAGGAAACTTGATTAGTTCTAAATTTGTTATCTCCGTTTGGTTATATGTGAAAGGTTGCAGACACCGAGGCAGCACTAGGACATAGAGGCAGTGCAAAGCTTCGTTTTGAATCCTTTATGACCCTGCGTGTGCTTGTTGCTAAGGTAATTTTGGGACTGTCAGTAAGTCCTAGCTCTTATGAGTTTTAACAAATGTCTCATTCTTGTGCTTGTTCTCATCTGTTTATGGTTTTATCTTTATTTCTAGTTGCTCGCTGATCTTTCCCTCAAAACAAGATGCTTAACTTAAGAGGCTTAAATTAGTTTATATTGCAAAAGTTCGGAGTTGAATTGGTATTCAAAAGTGTATATATATATATATAAATCTTTTATAATAGCACTGGTTTATTTACTTATTTATTTTTTCCATGCCAAAAGAACAAAGTATTAGTTTTAAGAAATGATTTTTTTGGTTGCAAATTCATGTAAACTTTATATATTCAACTCTCTAACTCGAATGCTTATGAAAGAAAGAGCACTCTAATTAGAAAGTGAGTCCCATCCAACCTTTTGGTCTGTATAACAGTGAAAACCTGAAATAGGGAGCGCAAGCTTATTGTATGATGCTTGAATTTTGTTTAGAGAATATTATCCTTTCTCTGTTACAAAAACATATATATTTCTTTGGATCTACTGAGTTAAAGACAGGCTACTCTAAATTGTATTAGCTTGCCCTTGCTGGTCAATTTCTTAAATTTTTTTGTGGAAATTTGAGTTAGTCTCATCCAGAGTATTGTGACAGGTTGGCACTGCTGATGCATTAGCTTTCTTTTTACCTGGCGTTGTCAGTCAATTTGCAAAAGTTTTACATGCCTCAAAAGCAATGGCCAGTGGAGCAGCTGGAAGTGTGGAAGCCGTTGACCAAGCGCTTAGAGGTCTTGCTGAGTTTCTCATGATAGTTCTGCAGGATGATGCTAATATGAGTAGCCTTGATGATTCCATAGATATTACTGCTCGTTTCATTTCAAGCAAGTCTTTATCCACTGTGTCTTTCATGGAGGAGCTCCGAAACTTGCCAGTTAAGGCTCATGGTCAAAGTGCATTTGTGGTAGACTCAAGCGGTCAAATGGTGAAAATGATTACTCCTGAACCTGAAATGAATGAGCAAAGAATTGATTCTGGTAAGGGAATTGGATCTTTTCATGTGACTCGTACAAAAGACTGGATTGAGAAAACTTCAGCTCATGTGGATAAACTTCTGGGTGCAACTTTTCCAAATGTAAAATGTCCTTTCCTTTGAACTTGTACTAAGTCATTTCTCCGGCTCTTTGCAATTCAGTATTTTTTTTTTGGTTTTTTCTTAGAAAAACATTTAAAAATCATCTATAAGGTCCGTTAAAATATTTTTCAGGTATGCGTTCATCCAGCAAAAAGAGTGAGGCAAGGACTTCTAGCTGCCATTCAGGGTTTGTTATCAAAGTGCAGTTGCACACTGAAAAAGAGCAGATTGATGCTTTTGGTAAGCTAAAACTTAGATGATTTAGTTTCTTTCAATGTATCTTTTGTTTATAAAAGTATATGACATGTATATTTTAAAGTGATATGCTCGATGAAAATCTAGGTTTCTATGCAGTTTATACAATATGAGCCTGAGGTTCTTCAAATGACAAATTCATTATTGCCCCTGTGCAGGAGTGCTTATGTGCCTTGGTTGTTGATGACTGCGAAGAGGTTTCAGCAGTTGCACAGGAGTTTCTTGAAAATTCATTCTCCTCAACTGGGAGGAGTTTTTTGGAGGATGATGTTGCTGAGATTTTTAGCAGGTTTGGGCGTCATTGATAGGAGATAATATCTTGTTCTCAAGTAAACTTACCAGGATTTATTTATTTATTTCTTTTGTTTGGACTAAAGTTAATAATATTTTTGTAACCAGACTCATTGATAGGCTCCCAAAAGTGGTGCTTGGGAATGAGGAATCTCTAGCAATTTTACAGGCTCAGCAGTTACTTGTGATAATATATTACTCTGGTCCTCAGTTTTTGGTGGATCGCCTCCTTCAGTCTCCTGTAAGTGCTTCTTTCTGTAATGATGTAAACAGAATCATTTGTGTATCTAGTGAATTTTATCCTGATATTTCTTGAGAGTTATCAGTTGACCATTTGATGTATGAAATATGGCATAAAACCAGAAGAAATGTTTTCCAAGGTCCGCATGGCAACGTAATTTCAATCTGAAGGTGATGAAGCGTCATATGTCGATTAGATGAACATGATACATGTGTATTGAATACTTTCTCCAGAAAGGAACTGTTGAAAAGTCATGTAATAGGCTCGAACTCTATTACATTGAAGGATCTTGTTAAATCTTTTGTTTTGATTTGTGATATTGATTATTTAAGTGTCATGTGGGTAATATACCATAAAACAATGTGCTAACGAACCTGTTGTTTTAGATTTAGGACCTAAAAGAGAGGAATAGGAGTCAATTCAGAGTTTTGAAATTATGGTCTTGTGGTCTGGACTGTGTGACCAGAGCTCTTGCTATCATCCACTTGAACATTATTTGGAAGAATAATGCATTATCTCTTGATTTTTTTTTTTTTGTTGCTCCATTATTTCTTACGTTCTTATTGCAATGAATCTTTGTTTGATAATTTGTAGGTACAACTTAAATCAATAGTTGTTTTGCTTTCTCTTTATGCTAATAGTTCTTGATGATGTTGATTCATATTTAGGTAACAGCTGCTCGATTCTTGGAAGTTTTTTCCCTCTGTTTGAGTCAGAATTCTGTGTTTGCTGGTTCTCTTGACAAGCTTGTGAGAACATCCTCGGTTGGATACCTTGACTCTGTTGCCGAGCTAAAAGGTGGAATTAATTTGATTGGTGATCGCCTGACTATAATGTCTGCTGCTCCTAAAATTTCCGAGTCTGCACCCAGTCAGGATAAACAAGTAACATACCCGGAAGAAAAGACCCAGAAGAATTTTGAGCTCCCACGCATGCCTCCTTGGTTTATTCATGTTGGAAGTCCAAAACTATACCAAGCTCTAGCAGGAATTCTAAGACTAGTAGGTTCATGTTTAATGGCAGGTCATATCAACTCTTTGGATCTACTTTTTTTTTTTTTTTTCCCCTTGTCAAAAAAAAAAAAAAAAGAAAAAGAAAAGGAATAGAAATTCATTTAGCTGCTATCTTTTCCTCCGTACTTACACCAGCTAATTTTACTTCTCTTTCTTGCTAGACCTTAGAGGTGGATTGCATTTGTTGCTTATTACTGAAATTCCTCTTGGTTACTTGCGCAAGTTGGTTTCTGAAGTCCGTATGAAGAAATGTAATAAAGAGAGTTGGCAGCCTTGGTATAATAGAAATGGCTCAGGACAGTTGCTACGCCAGGCAGGTACTGCAGTGTGCATTCTCAATGAGATGATATTTGGTGTATCAGATCAGTCAAATAATTCTTTCGCAAGGATGTTTCAGAAGTCACAGAAAAAGGAAAAACTGATTCAACAAATTGATGAGGGGTTTTCTGATGGTCAGCCTTATAAAAGCATGTTTACTGAGTCTAAGTGGAAAGTTTCACATGAAAAGGGTGTAAGGAGTCACCTAATAGATTGTATTGGTAGAATATTACACGAATATCTATCTCCTGAAATCTGGGATCTTCCAATAGAAAATAAATCCTTTGTTGTAGAACCTGACTGTGAAGATGGAGATATCAGCTTATACTTCCTTCGTGACACATCTATGCTACATCAGGTAATTTAATTTCCCTCCACTGTTCTTTGTGTAACATATTTGATTATAAACCCTATTGTGGCTTTATCAGGTATACATGAAAATATTGACTGCAGCTTTGGTTTTCTTCAACAGGTTATTATTGAAGGAATAGGCATCATTAATATCTGCCTTGGAGAAGACTATTCTTCCTGTGGTTTTCTCCATTCATCTCTGTATTTGTTGCTTGAGCTTCTTACTTCTTCAAATTACAATGTCAGAAGTGCTTCTGATGCTGTTTTACACATCCTTGCTGCTACATCTGGCTATCCAACAGTAAGTTTATGTGGTAAAAAGTCACTACTATTTATGATTCTACGGACACTGACTGTTTTGCTTCAATTGTTTCATAGGTTGGGCACCTAGTATTGGCAAATGCAGATTATGTGATTGATTCAATTTGTCGGCAACTACGTCATTTGGATCTTAACCCTCATGTCCCCAATGTGCTTGCTGCCATGCTTTCTTATATTGGAGTAGCTAATAAGATTTTGCCACTGTTAGAGGAACCGGTATACCTCCTACACACAGTGTTATTAAGGCACCTGAATTGTTCTTATTCCTGACGCATCGCTGAAGATTTCCTTCCATTCTAAGAATCGTGGAAGCATTTTTCTTTGTTTGTGTGCTATGTTAATTAATTTAGTCCTTTTCAGATGATTCCAATGATTTTCTGTTTTTGTTTATTTATTTATTTTTGTTGGATGGTCGGGACAGAGAGGAAAATTTAATTTCCACAGAACTATGCTCTTTTTATCTGTTAATATGAGTCCTTGTGGGCTTTTCTTTTCCTTTTTTTTTTCCCCAGTTAAATATTGAATTATAATGTATAGATGCTTTTTATTGTGAATGCTCATGGTTTGATATTTACAGATGCGCTCTGTTTCACTGGAACTTGAAATTCTTGGCAGGCATCAACACCCTGAATTAACTATTCCCTTTCTAAAGGTCATTTTCATTCCTTCTAGAAGCTACACTGATTCACAGATGGATCTTTTTTGGTCATTTAGTTGCTAGTCAAACATCCTGTGGAAGCTACACTAAAAAACTGTGGTTTTTAACCTGTTTGCTTCTTTGACTGGAAGTAGGAATCTCATCCTGAATGTATTAAGTTAGCATCAGCAGTAATACATTTGTTCCAAACTGCTTGCTAATTTGTGAGAAATACCATTGTAGTATGCAACAATCAATACTAAATTAATGTGTCTGGTCATGTACGAAGATTTGCTTTTAAGTGAGAAGTACTATTGTAGTCAATTATTTACATACATGTCTATATACAACGGTCGCTGCTCAATCAACATGTCTGGTCATGTACAAATTTTTGTCTCATTGTTGAAATTTTTTTTCTCTAGGCTGTTTCAGAAATTTCCAAAGCATCCAAGCGTGAGGCTAATTTATTGCCCGAACAAGCAGAGTCTTACTTTATGTACGTGAATTCTATTGCTAATACCGAAGTGAAAGAAGCAGCAGAACCCAGAAGTGCTGTAGGACATGATAATCATGACATTGATATGCCTGACATGGAAACAGGTTATTACTTTCTATTTTCTTTTCCATGTGCTTTCGTTTTGTGGTGTCATAATTTGAAGATAGGTTCCTATGGTGTGAGATAATACAGAGCTAAATTTAGGGTGACAGATGATCACACTGATCAACCAAACCGTGAAAGAATATTACCCGGTGTGCCACCTAATTCTTTGTGAGCCTGTAGTTTTTAGCAGTTTATATTATTGAACTCTTAACATCTTATAAAACATAATTCCTAAAGGATTGATCTCCTGATGTACTGAGCTTTACCCCCTCTCCCTCTCTTACACGCACAAAGGTAAAGAGAGAAGTAAACGATTTTTTGTTGTTTCCACAAATTTGTATATAAAAATATTCTTCAACCGAGATCATATACTTGCTGGTCTTCAATATTCGTGTATAAAAATATATATGTTTTAATTCTGTGTAAAGCCGTATTTATTCTCAATATCACTATTGTATTTTGATACAACTCAAATTGCTGGCTTTCAAGATCCTGGTATTTTGCTGAAACGGAGCTGCTATTGTTTCTTATTTTAATGGTGATATATTGTAGAGCAATGGGAGAACGTTTTGTTCAAGTTGAATGACTCAAGGAGATATAGAAGAACTGTTGGATCTATTGCTGGTTCATGTATTACGGCTGCAACCCCTCTACTAGCTTCAGCAAATCAAGCTACTTGTTTGGTGGCCATGGATATAGTCGAGGTATCGTTCTTGTTAATTGTTTTTGCGAATTTCTTACTCAGTTATGGTGCATCTTACACCAAATAGGGGTACTAATATGAACCATAAGCAGATCCTTTGCTTAGTATAATTCTATGATTAGGAATCTGAACTTGCAAAGATAATAAGTTGATGTTAACATTATTAGGTGCTATTGTAAAGATAATAAGTTGATGTTAACATTATTAGGTGCTATGTATCTGAATACATGCTCTTTAAAAGGTTCATAAATGTTACAATTACGACAATGAAGTCATTGAGATTTTTCTTAGTTTTGTTAGGAAATAGATGAGTAATTTGTTTGTAATTTTTGCCATGACTTTGTAGTTCTTTTTACCAATATTTTTATTTCCTAATACGAAGGAAGGTGTCATGGCATTAGCAAAAGTAGAAGAGGCTTATAGGCATGAAAGACACACTAAAGAATCAATTGAAGAAGTGATTCAATCACTTTCATTGTATCAGCTTCAAGACACTCTAGATGCTGCAGATGAAGGGGCTGACGAGAATAGGTTGCTTCCAGCAATGAATAAGATATGGCCCTTTCTAGTTGTTGGTGTTCAAAACAAGAACCCCATGGTGCGTAGTCATTTCTCTCTCCACGTTTATCTACCAAGAACTATTCTGATATAACAGTGGAACTGTATTTATGTTATTTCTTTTTTGTCACCAGGTTGTTCGTAGATGTTTAAGCGTCGTAAGCAATGTAGTGAAAATTTGTGGGGGCGATTTCTTTTCTCGTCGCTTCTACACCGATGGTTCCCACTTCTGGAAACTTCTGTCCTCCTCCCCGTTCCATAGAAATCCCAATTTGAAGAAAGAAAGAAAACCTCTACAACTTCCTTACAGAAGCATTTCCACTTCATCAGAAGACTCGATGGCTGAAACTTCGAATCTGAAAGTTCAGGTTGCAGTGCTGAACATGATTGCTGACTTGGCCCGGAGTAAAAGGAGTGCTTCGGCGTTGCATGTAGTCCTCAAGAAGGTAAGTGGTCTCGTGGTGGGGATAGCTTGTAGCGGCATTGTTGGGCTCCGTGATGCATCTGTGAATGCCCTTTGTGGACTTGCATCTATTGATCCTGACCTTGTCTGGCTTCTTTTAGCTGACGTCTGTTACTCCATGAAGAAAAAAGATATACCTACACCACCCAACCCAAGTTTGCCAGAGATATATCAAATTCTGCCCCCACCTTTGTCACCAAAAGAGTACCTTTATGTTCAGTATGGAGGGCAGACTTACGGTTTTGATGTTGATTTTTCTTCTGTTGAAACAGTATTCAAAAAATTGTATTCCCTTGTTTTCACTCATCAAATGTACAGCTGAAACTTTGTTGTAAAAGTTATTAATAATATCATCCCTCTTTGTTTCTATTCTTAACCCTCTTTGTTTCTATTCTTAATATTCTGAAGGGTGAACTGCAAAATAATACCTTGAGATTTGGGTATTTTGTAATTGGGTAAACTGTAAAAAAATACCTTGAGGTTTGAGTGTTCTATAATTTAAACTCTAAAGTTTGAACTCTGCAAAATAGTACTCTTAAATTAGGAATTTCTGAAAATTAATACCTGAGTTGACTTCTGAAAATTAATACCTGAGTTGACTTTTTGAATAACTTTAACTGATACAAGACAATAATATCTTCAAAAATAAGGAGAAAAAGAAGAATCAATCCAGTTTTAGTGGATGATATTATTCTTTTTTTGTTATTAAAATTAGTCAAAATGTAAGTACAAGGTATTCATTTTCAAAAATTCTTAATCCCAGTGTATTAATTTGCAGAGGTCAAACTTCAGAATTTAAATTGCAGAACACTCAAATTTTACGGTATTTTTTTGCAGTTCACCCTTCTGTAATTTAAACTCTGAAGTTTGGATTCTGCAAAATAATACCTTGCGACTAAAAATTTCTGAAAATTAATACCTTGAACTGACTTTTTGACCAATTTTAGTATAAAAAAAAAATATTTTCTATTAAAACTGGATTAGTCCTTATTATTCTCCATAAATTTGAGGATATTATTTCAGCAATAGGGACTCAGATGGTGACTTTCTCGTCCTTCCCACCAATATCGTAGTTTTAGATTTTGTAGACTCTTTCTTACATTCGTCTGACTTGATTTTTGTCATTCTGGGCCTTTTTGGGTTCGTTAGATGAGAAACATCAATTGAAGAGCTTGAATACAGACTTATGTGAATAGTTTTTTTAAGTTCAAGGGCAATTTTTAGTGGTTTTCATACTCAGACATAAGGAACTCTGCATATCTTTATCAGTTAAAATTATTCAAAAAGAGGTGTTGCGTTGTAAGCTTTGTCTTGGATGTTCTTCGAGTTAGCTCTTCAGTGGAATGAATTTAATTTTCAATCATGAAAAAAAAAACGTAAAATGATAAAAAGGGACAACATGATGTTAACTAGGACTATTATGAATAGTCTCTCATGCGTCTTCGATTTATAATTAACAATAGAATAACACCCAAAGCTCACAATATTTTTTTTTTTTATAATTTACCCTATTATGAAACAGAACACCTATGAGGGAAAGCATACGAGGTATCAACTACGGGAGATGGCATTATCAAATCTGACCCTATTTTTAAGTTTACCGCGAAATATGAGACAAATTCAAACTCATTTACAAAATAGATATTATTTCTAGTGTTAATTGTGAAAAAATACCTTGAAATATGGCCTTTCTGCATTTTTAATCCCATCTTTTAGCTTGGGTCAAATTATACCTCTATATTTCAAATATCTACAAATATATACCTTCTGCATATAAATTAACTAATAAATTTCTCTCTTAATACAGAAGTTGAATTGAGATATCTTATTTATGTTGACTGACACAAAAATCTATTAAAAATAACTTAAAATAGTTAGCACAAATCATCTAATTTATACTAATTTATAGATCTGAAATATAGAGATATAATTTTGCACAAGCCAAAAGACAGGATTAAAAATGCCAAAAGGTCACACTTCAGATTATATATATATATATATTATCCCTTATTTCTATACCCAAAAAAAAAAAAAAAAAAACTAAAAATCTGAAATACTCATTTGATTTTTATTTTTTTTAACCATAGTTGAGCTGTCGAATTATTTTGACCATAGTCCACAAAACCATATTTGAGTTCAAAAAATCATATCTAAAATTAACAAAACCAGATTTGATGATGAAAATTTACCTTCTCTCACTATTCATGAATAAGGTTAGTAAAGAGAAGTTTTGAGCAATTCGATTAGGATATTTTAGATAAAGTTAGTTAACTTACATGACATTAAGGGTGAATATGGATAATATTTATGAATTATAACCTTTTTTTATTTATTTTTATTTTTTATTATGACCATAAAGTCATTAGTCATTAGAAGATCTCTAGTGTAAAAACCCGGATATCATGCGTATAACGTAAATAGAATATTAAATTGATGTCGTTTAAAATTCCTATAAATTCATTACTTAGGTCCAGTTCTCACAATCAGAATACCAGTGTGACTCTCTCGATTACCCATCTAATCACCCACAATGGAATTTGTAAATGTTTCATCGGAGTGGCATTGACTAATGAAAGATTCTTAACCTCACCTCTAAACCCAATTTCTTTAGAGGTTAAAAATCGGACTTTTTACAAGAATGTACCACTTTTGCGGTTACTATTAAATAAATATCCTTTTTTCCAATCTTAAGAATAAAAATATCCTCTTTCATTATTTATACTTTTTTAATAGCAAATTTACCCACTAGACTGTGCTCTCTGTCGTCGGCCCCAAGTCTCTCTGCTATTATTTTCCCCAAGCCTAGTTCACTTCTTTCTCCCATTTTCTTCTTGAGAAATTGTGGTATATGACCATTTTTTTAAATTTGTTTAAGTTTATGTCCATCAATTTTATGTTATAGTTAAATGTCCAAAATTTTAAAATCATCAGCTGGTGAATATTTGGATTCCCGATTTTACCCTTACTTATTTTGTTCAGTATTTTTTTCTCGATTTCTTCTCCTCTCTCTCTCTCTCTCTCTCTATTTTCTCTTTCTCTCTCTATTTTCTGGTTCTTCTTTCTCTCTCTTGTTTTTCTTCATGTTCAGCCATTGATTTCTTCAGAAGCTTTATTCCTGGATGTTGATTGCTTTGCGTGAATCTTCAGCCAAATCATGGGTGTTTGCCTCCTTTGTTTGCTTCTTTTTCTTCTTCTTCTTCTTCTCTGGTACCCTTGGAGTTTTCCGGCGATTCTTGTTCATCTCTCTTTGGATCAGTCAATTTTGATCTTTGATTTTGATCTTATTTAGGTATGTATTATTTTCTTGATTTTGTGTCTTGTTTCTTTGGAATCGTATGTATAATTTTGTATTGATTCTATTATGTTTTGTTTTGGGGATTTTGAACTTTATTGTTAATTTGTATTGTAATAATTATTAGTATTTGTGTAATCTAGTTTTTCGTAAGGTCTGAGTACCTATTTTTAATTTCATGTGTGTTTTGAAATAATTTTTCGTAATTGGTATTGGTTCCTCAATTTTCTGTCGTGGTACATGTAATTTTTGTGGTAGTTTATATGATTTTTGTGATAGTATATTTATTGTGTATTAATTTTGGAGATTTACATTTTGTTTGGTAATTCGTATTATAATTGATCTTATTTCATGTATAATCTTGTTTTTTTGTTAGATTTGAGCAGCTATTTCTATTCTCCTTTGTGTTTTGAATTTTTTTTAATCAGTAATGGTTCATTAATTTTTAGTCGTAGTATATGTTATATTTGTAGTGGTATATGTGATTTGTTTCGTGGTATATGGCATTACTGTTCACTAGTTTTTGTTGATGAACATATTCTGCATTTCTTGTTTGGTTCATATATATTTGGCCTTGGTATATGTATTTTTTGTGTTCGTATATGTCTTTTTTGTTATTATTAATTAAGATTGTTCAGTACTCTTATTTGGTTCATATTCTGCATTTGTTGTTTTTCTGTTCTGGTTTTTTTGTAGTATATGATTTTTGGTGTTTGATACATGGATTTTTTAACTTAGTATATGTGTGTATGTACTTCCTGAACCATTAGATGTGATTTTTTTTTAATGTTTGTTTCTTAGTTTCTTCATACAGATTCATATACTAATTATAAAGTTGATCAAGATGGAAATTTTAAGTGCTTATTTATGGTACATGTTTTTATTTTTATTTTTATTTTTATGTATGTTATTTTTATGTTTTTATTTTTTGTGGTACATAATTTTTCATATTTGGTACATGGATTTTCTAACTTGGTACATCTGTATATGTACCTACCGAACCAGTAGGTTGTTTTCTAAAGTTAGTTTTTTCATGTAGGTTTATATATTGATTATGAAGTTGATAAAGATGGGAATTTCTTGTACATTTTTATGGCGTTTAGAGTTTTGATTAAAGATTGGCATTATTGTAGGCCGGTTATATCAGTTGATGCGATCTTTTTGACGTCGCATTTATGTGGTATACAATTCATCGCTTATCAGTTGATGTGCCGGAATTCAATAAAGGACAACTTGTTCTTCCACCAAAGACTGAAAAAACCAGTGCTGTTAGGCCAAAAAAGAAAAATCTTGGCTAAATTCGGAAAACTTGTCGAAATCCAATTCCTGCTGAATTATGTCTTCCAAAGAGAAAGAAAAGTTGTGGAGATCAATAGTCTCTTTTTATTTATTTTGTAGTTTGTTTTGTTATCAAACGGAGGATTTCTTTTTTCTTTTTTCTTTTTTTTTTTTTGCATATTTTGGTACATGAAATTTTGGTCATGGTATATAGAAATTTTGTCATGGTATATGAGATTATGTACTCAATTCAGATTCATTACATTGAGATATTGGATATTTTTATTTTCTTTTTATGTGTTTGGCCATAGTATATGGAGCTATATACCAGATTCATAACTTTAACCTGGCGTCTGGTTGCTAAATAAAAATGGAAAAGGAATACGAATAGTAATAAGAATGGAATGAGAGTAGGAATGGAATGGAAAAGAAAATTGATTAAGTTGTTTGGTTGATATGTTGGAATCAATGTCTGAATAGGGATTACTATATTTGGTTTATTATAGAATGGAATGGAATTAACATTATATAGACGAAAATATCCTTACTATTAGAAAATTGGTACAAATGTTAAATTAGTATAAAAATTGATTCATTTATTTATTTATGTATTTTTTGCATTAGAAAATTCTTTTAAAAAAAAATAAAAATTTCAAAGACAGATATAACATTTATATCCTTTTTTATTATTATAAATTATAATAAAAACTATTCTACCTGGTTAATAATACAATATAAGAGTGTATTGGATATTCTACAATTCATTGAGATTTCTTTTTTCGTTGGGAGTACATAATTTCAGAAATAACACATCAAACCGTATTATTTTCAGAATCCTGAATAACACATCAGGCTGTGCGGCCTGATGTGTTATTTTTGAGAATTTTATAATTATTTTAAATAAAAATATTTTTTATTTTAGATGTTTTGAAAGAACAAAATAGGAAAAACATGGTATTAAATTTTTTGTAAAATGATGGAATTGTTATTCCATTGGTGATAGAGTGGAATATTAATTTCACTATTTAATGGAATTGTGATTCTATTGGAATCACAATTCTTTTGCTAAAAGCACAACAAAAAAAAAAAGAATATACTTTCTTTTGGAATCGCCTTTCCATTCCAATGTTAATTCCTTTGAACCAAATATGCCCTAAGTATATGATATTGTTACTTTATTTCTAGGTATTCTCACACTTCAGGTACATGAATTTTTAATTTTGGTATATGGAATTTTTGTCATAATATATGAAGTTATATTCCAGTTTTATTAATTTAGATATTTGATATTATTATTTCGTTTCTAGGTGTTCTTACTTTCAGGTACATGAATTTTTTGTCTTGATATATAGAATTTTTGTCATGGTATATGAGGTTATATACCGATTTCAATAATTTAGATATTTGATATTGTTATTTTGTTTCTATCTGTTCTCATATTTTCAGGTACATGAATTTTTGTTCTTGGTATATTAAAATTTTGTCATAGTATATAAAGTTATATACCATGCTACATATATACCGTGTTCGAAATTATATGAATGATTATGACTAACTTATATATACATTATGGTATTTGAGCATATATATGGACATCCGTATATAGGGTACTGCGATAAATGGTGCTTGCTTGGTCCTGATTTGATGCACTCTATTGTTTTCTCAAAGGAGACTCTACCTCAATGGTAGTCCTTCCACATCCAATCAATGTCCATGTCAACATTCTTATTTTTAATATATTCTTATTGATCGCCAATTAAAAGATCTCCAACTATATACAAGCTTGTAGAGCTTTATCATCATTTCATCATTATTGCCACCATATGATGCAAACTTGTCTCTAATCTCCTTCTTTTTCACTCTCTTTCCTAGGGAGAAAATTTTTCCGAAACTCTCTTTACTTTGGAGTTTATGTTCCTTCAAGTCAATTAGTTATTTGGTCTTGAGCTCCATAATTGTTATGTATAGCTTCAAACCAAACACATATTTTTCTCCATTGATGTTGAATTATGCTTTATCACTATTGGGGCATGGTATGGAACTCTGAACTAAGTTGTGAATGAGTTGTTAGATGCTCTTTGTGAACCTCATATCAATCAACCAAAGTATATTTGCTTGAATCGTCTTTGCTGCTCTATACTCATCTTGTCGTGGATGAGTTGCGCAATATGTTTATCTTTGAATATATTTGTATTTTTTTAGGTTCTGACCCGTTAGTCTTCGGTATAATATACTCTATTATAGCTGGAATCTGCAAATAAATGTACCAAATACAAAAGGTTATGAACAAAGTACATAAACTTATCAAGAAAATACAAATTAAAGTGGTATTGGAAAATTTATGAACCACTATGAAAAATTCATGAACTAATATATTAAAATTATAAACCATTACAAAAATTTCATGAACCAAACAGAATTGGATATTACATGAACTTGTCCTTTAAAATCCATGAACCATATAGAAAAATTCATCTACTAAATAGAAATCCAATATGCATGTACAGATTAATACATAAATACATTAATAAATCCAAAGGACATAATAAGTCCACATAAGTACACATAGAAATAGATTACAATATACACATGTTAACATAAAGCACATACAAAATCAATATACTGTAACATAAATCCGTATACTAAATTGAAATAGTCTTGATCCAGAAATAAGTCTTATGATAAAACTTTATAAATGACCTGAAATCTAGTTCAACACAACATAAAACTGACACATAGAAGTTTTGTTAAGCATTTACCAAATGAACCATATACCAAACTATATATAGAGCCTAAAATCTGTGAATTATATACCCTAAATGAAAAAGAGATAGGAATCTAAACAATTTGAACTCTAAGTAATAACCATATACCCTAAAATCTGTGAACTATGTATGAGTTTTTTTTATAGTTACCAAAGCAACTAATTAAATTCAAGAATATTAGTCATGTGAGCGTTTTGGTCGCTTATCCACTTCTCCAATACAAAGTTCTATGGTTCAACTCATTAAAAAAAAAAAAAAGCTTATTTGCTAAATCTTTGCGTAAGAGCCACACAATGGTCAACTCTACAGAAATGCATATGGATTAATAGTCAGTCACTATAAACTTATGTGCCTATATTGATACTAGTAGGTAGTAACACTAATACTTTAATCTGACTTGTATATATACTCGTAGTTTAGAAGTCTAAAATTACGAAATTCCACTCCTGATTATAAAAAATACGTCTATGAACAATAAACTTGTCACCAAATGAAAAGTAAATTCTTTAATCAACACATTGTTGCATAAGCCAATTTTGATATATGTATTTCAGGACTTTTTCTTTGGGTTCTTGAGTGAAATGTGTCTAAGCTAGTCATGTAATAATTTTGGACTAAAGATCAGAATGTCATAACATACATTTTCACATATTTTATTATATGGACCATGTACCAAATGACTTTAGTGTATGAACTAAAGAGATTAAACACTCTAACTTGTACAACATCTCTTTTTGTCATTTTATCAAATACTTGATATGCTCAACATTTATAACAAACAATTATGATCCATTTTCTCAAATTATGAACCCAAAAATACATGTACCATTACTTAAATTTCTAAGAATATAAACCATGAACTAGAAAATGAATATAAACCAATATAACAGAATCAAACTCAAAATCGCAAGATTCGAGTTCATAATATTATTTGAGCCTGATTATATACCGATTCTAAAAATTTATGTACCAAATTCATATACCTAACAAAAATTCAAGAATCACAATGATGCATATACACCAAAACACACATATATACACATATATAGTTCATGATAATGGAGTAGAAATATACACCTCAGCGATAATGAATTGGAGATGCCACCAATTGAGTTTTCTTCTACAGAATGAACCTTAGCTTTTTCATTTCGGAATGAACCCTGGCTTTCGTCAATCGAAATTTTAGTTTAGATGAAGAGTGAGAAAATTTTTGATGATCGGGGAAATTTTTGGAGAATGAGAGAAACTGGTTGAGAAAGTAACGATTCGTTTGAGAAAATGGGGGAAATGGTGATGAAAAAGGGTTCTGATGAATCAAAGATATTTTTGGTCTTTAATTTCCAACGGGCCTTTAGTTGGTCATAAGCCTATAAAAACTGGGCTGTGTTCATGAACTAAAATTGGGCCAGAAATTGGGACATATATCTAGTCGCCCCTTTCTTCTTCTCCTTCATCCCTGCCACTACCATGCCAATAACCCGGAGAATCTATCCCCGGTGACAATGCTGAAAAGACGAAGATGACCTCAAGTTGCTTTGGTACATATTGAATCGATTTGCAATCGACTTCTTTCTCTAACCTATTTGAGCCTTTCTCTAAAATCTCTTTGGATTTTGCCACAATCTATCTATGTCAGATGAGGATGACGATGATGATTTCAAAACTTTCCTTCGATACCTCCTCCTATGAGCACTTATTACTATTTTTTTTTTCTCTCTCTCACCTTGTGTGTGTGTGTGTATATATATACATATATTATATAAGTAAATGGTATATGGTTTCATTTCTTACAACTTCAAACGACCTTCCCCCCTCCCCCTTACTTGCTTCTGGGTCTATATATATATATTAAATAAATCCTATATGACTCTATTTCTTGCAACTTCAAACCAATTTGTTGAAAATATTAAGGTTTCTATAAACGATTTCATTAATATTTTTCATTTTCTTTTAGATAAAATTATAGCATTAATAATATTAATAGTCCCTAAATTATATCTCTAGTATCACTTTGTGCCCTAAATTTTCAACTTACATAATAATGGTCCCTAAATTACTTTTTATTTACGTAATTATTGCAACAATGATCTTTTTGTCACAAACTATTTTATAGAAATAAGCCATTACAGAACGGTTTGGTAACTATGGTCAAGATTGAAATTTTAGATTTTTCACTTATACAGTAGAATACCAAGACTATACAATTATTGCTTTAATAACTATTTTTTTACGAACTATTAAATGTTTAATAGAAACGAGTCTTGTGTAATGTGCACAATTTAGTAATTATTGCGAAAAACGAGATTCTAACTTATAGAAGTAAATAATGCCTAATTATACTCTCTATCCATGACCATTTTTGGTTAAAAAAACTAACAATTTATGACAAATAAGCCATTTCAATAATAATTGTATAATTCAAGGACCATTACTATATAAATTAAAAATTTAGAGGGCAAAAGTGATAAGGGACCTCCATAAATCAAGTAACTAACTAGTATTTCATTGATTTACTGTATTACTTGATTCAAATAAATTAAGCAACTAATTGAGGTAGAACTTATTTCCTATTTTTTTCTCAAGTAAATTATGCAACAAACAAATATATCAATGGTTAGTTACTGGTATACTATGATAATAGTAAATAGGTGGTAAATAATTAATATACCACTTTATAATAGTGATAAGGAAGTATTATATATATTGGTAATTTAATTATATGATATGGTACTGAATTATATATACCGATAAACTAATTATATATATTGGTAAATAAATTATATATATAGGTAAATTATTTATATACTATAATAAATGAATTATATACACTGATAATTAATTAATTATATATTATAGTACATGAATTATGTATGTTGGTAAATCAATTATATACATGAATATGTCAAATTAATTTACATAAGGGTATAATGGTAAAATTTAATCATTACAACTTAAAAAGGGATATAGTAGTCAACAAAATGAAAAAAAGGGATATTTATTAACACATAGCTTAGAAAAGGGGCATATGGTATAGTTTTCTCTTAAAAATTAGATCAATTTTTCCTTGTAAAAAAAAAAAGGAAAACTAGAGTTTGCGTCCTTTTTTTATATTTCATTTTAATAAATGCCCATTTTTCTCTTTTTATTGCTAAATAGATAAGTATATGGGATTTTTCATCCGGTATATCTATTTATATACCAGTTTTAGTTTATGTATTGAGTATATTAATTTTTATACTGGGTGTATTATATTTTATACTTGATATATATACTGATATACTAGTCATTTTACTACAGCATTTGAAAAACGAACATTTCCTTAAAATAGGCACAAACTTCAGTCATTTTGCTATAAGACCATGGCTCAACTTTAAAAATTTGACTCTAAAATGCTATTAAGACCAAAAATCTTCCTTGAACTTCAATGATTTACTATGAACAACAGTCCCAGAAACATTAATGAAGAACTAAGATAAATCATAACTACAACTTAATGATGAAACAAATTATTTTTCATGAAACTTGGCATTATTTAAACCGTAGTAACTGTAGTTTTGTTGAACATTGAAGAGAGATTAGAGAGATAAATAAGAAAAAGAGGGAATCATCGAGTAAAAGAGAGATTTTGATAAAAAAAAAAAGACATTGATAAAAATGCTAGTGTTGTTTAAAAATGATTACAAAATACTCTCTGAGAAATGATTTCAACACTATGGTTTTATAAAGATGATGAATGCAGCAGAGTTGGTCATTTAAAATTTTTCTTTACAAAATATTTCTAGATCATGATATAATATAAATTAGCTCATCAATCTAGATAAGAACAATATCAGAATTGCTCCACAACCTTCTGTCTTTTTGTCTATTCTTGAGAGCTATTTAATTGATCTGGTGTAAGATCATTTTCTTGATTCCTAATAGAGAGATTCGTAGACGAACAAGAAGATGATCTCCTCGATTTGATTTGGCCGAGATGGCTAGAATACCCAAGGATTGTGACCCTAGGGCTGGATGAAATCATTCTTTCTCATCTCTCTATATACGTGAGACACTCTCTCTAAGAGGGTGTTTCACGTGTAGCAATTGTCTGTACTTACTAGATAACATTCCTCTTAAGTATCTAGAGAATAATTAACCTTATTAGATTTATTGGGTTTAACTGATCATCAAATAAGTATTAGACTCCAATATGAGCTAAACAAGGGACTAGATGGATCCATAAAACCCAAGCTCCAATAGACTGGTTAGTCACAGAGTGATTGGGCTCTGTCCATTAATTTTGGAGCACACCACTATAGGCCCAATATTACACTATTGGACTAAATATCATTTATTTTCTGTGAAACTTATTAATAATTAATTAGCTCGATCCATTTAGCATATACTATGCCTGCAGACTTACCCTTAATGCAATGTTATACCAGGAGGGTGAAATTACTATATTACTCCTCTAGTATATATTTATCTCTGAATTGTTATTTTTTATCTAATAGATAATAGTTGATTATGATGTTCATATTTACTTATATCAACACAACTAAATGCACATAGTAAATACCAGAGTTCTGGTTTATATTATCCAAGTCCTTAAAAAAACTCAAAATAACATTATATGTACGTTGTTCATCATAAAAAACATTCTTGACAATTCATACACCTTATTTTCTAAGATACAAGAGTTTGAGCCAAAGATCAGAACTAGTTATTTAGTTACTCAAAAAGACAAAATGCATAAAAGTAAATTCGTTAATCACAAGAATTAAAGTAATCATGTAATTCTCCAGCAAAAGAAAAAAAAAGATAATAATACAATGGTGCTAGATTAGTGAAAATAGGATATTAAATTATGACATTTAACCTTAAATTCTATTTCACTCGGTCCTTTACAATGCACTTATAACTTTCTTATAATGTACCAATGTTTCTATCTAAAGCTACACTTCGATGATTGAAGACTTCATCAATCATATAGAAATAGACAGCACTATATTCTATAACATAATAAAGTATTCCATCTTTTATACGCAGAATGTAAACAGTTTAATTTTTACGTAATGAAATAAAGAATATTTTGTCTCCCATGTATGAACTCATCACACGAACAATTCTTTATTACTCATTTTTTTCATGAAACTATTAAGATGTTTGCATAAAATCATCATAGACATCACATGTATATCAATGGGACATAAATGAACAGAATTCGTAACGTGAAATTTATTAACATCAAGTAGCTAGATAACAAATAATATGGTAAAAATGTCAAATTAATAAACTACTTTATAGGACATTTTCCTTACCAAACAAAAGAAACAAATAAAAGAATAACATCTCTAGTGTCAAGAGACATAGTTTTTTATTTTTTATTTTTTTTATTTTTATTTATTTATTTTTTACAAATCACATATAAACAAACTCTTCCTAACTCTTTCCATGATCATAATGAGGCACCCTTGGAAATGGCCTGTATACCCAATTTTCCATGGGGAAGGATAAAAGGACTAAATGTCTGCAAAGACGAAAGAATCAGGTTAGGAATGTACATCAGTTATTAACCAAGGAAATATTCTATTAACCAATCCACTCTAATATAAATTAATGGATTTTAGATTTTAGAATCCAATCCAATCCAATCATATGTTTGGATTAGATCATCAGTTTACTCTGTGGCTTATGCTAGCTTTACTATGAGTCTTTCTTTCTATTAAGAATATATATATATATATATATATATATATATATATATATATATATATATATATATATATATATATATGTATATAATGGCTATAATCTAGTAGGTATTTTTTTTTACCTATCTATAAGTATTAGCCATTGGATTATTATCTAACAGTTACCATAATTTAAGTAGTTGAAAAATAAATAATACAAATAAATATACATTATTTAATATTTTTCTCTCTCCACTTTTACTGTGAAAAGACGTATGTGATAAATTTTAATTGGGTAAAATAATATCTATAGATAGGTAAAAAAAAAACCTTACTAGATTGGTACTCTATATATAAAACTATTATAAAGTTAATTGAGAGAACAATCTATTAAAAAGATAACATGTAAGTGTAAGAGGTGGTGATGTTAAAGAGTAACACTTGTACTACTTAAAATATGATAACTTAAGTGTTGGAGAGTATAAGATGTGGTGTGGTACGTGGTGAATTTTAATGCTACTCTAATAAAAAAAATAATATATAATAAAGCAAAATATATATACTTAATAATATATACTAAGTGTAAATGTATACATTGGATTAGATCAATTATTATTGGATTTCAAAAGCTTGTATCCAATCCAATACAATCAACAATTAGATTTGAAAAATTAGTATCCGATCTAATTCGATTAAGATTAGATATTCATTCTTTTTGGATTGTATTATATTCTATCAGTCAGTTATCCAATTGGTTTGGATAACTTGTACAATCATGATCAGGTATAAAGTATGTAAGCTATACCCTTAAAAAGTTTTGACAAAATAAATATGACTATATATAGAAACTAGACGTTATACCGTGCCTTGTATGATATTGTATTAATATTGCATACATTAAGTATAATTTATAGTTAAGTTCAATGTATTACAATATTAAAAAATATATTTGTCTTTACATTTATTTTGATGAGATGAATGTTACATAATTTTTTGTTCGAAGAATTAAATTTAATATAAGGTATAATTAATATTAAATTCAATATAATATTATATAAAATATTAAATAATGTATTTATTTTGATGAAACGAATGCATCACAACTATTTGTTCGATAAACTAAATTTAATATAAGGTATCATTAATATTAAACTAAATATAATATTATATAATACACATATATATTATAACCAATCATAACATGAAAAAATTAAGAATTTTCTAAAATTTTAAAAATAGAATGGTGATCAAAGAAGCTATGAGAGTTTTTATACTCCCTCTGCTTTAGGCTTAAATATATATATATATATAGATTATAAAGAGTTATACCAACGTATTTCTTTGAATTCATGTACTCTCTATTGCTACTAGAAATGAGTAAACTAATTTTATAATGGCATAAGATATCATTACAAGACATCGACTCTTCAAAATTTTTAATGCAATTTTTGAATGTAATTTTTTGAGGATGTTAAACTAAAGCAATACTATATGGTAATATTGGTGCTCAACATTACATGATATATCTATCTATTATTGGCTTATTTTAATGGCACATTAGGTGGAACTCGAGTGGGAGTCTCATAATTAAAATCAGCCAATAATAAATAGACACATCATGTAGATTTTGATTACACATTTAATGGAATCCGTACGCGACTGAGTGCAATAATTAAAATTTGTAAGTAATAAATAGACACATAATGTAGTATTGGGCACTATTATTATGATGTCTTATAATTATACATTTATAAATCACATGCTTAATTCTTAACCAACACTTATTTTCAGGCAATATTGGAGCACTAATTTGTTCTTTTTCATACCTGTTTCTAATTAGGCTTTGCTGACAAAAGGGTCTTTTCCACAATTTAATCTTATTGGCCCGTCCTCAATGGGGGAAAGTTGATAATTTTTTAGATAACATATCAAGATAACACTTATGTTTTATTCGTCTTAGATTTATACTATTTTTAGAGTAATTATTCTATATTGCCCTAAACTCAAACAAACACGACTATAAAACTAATTATCAACCAAATAAAAGAAAAAAAAAACAGACAATAATAAAACTTGATTTACTACCAAAAGTATTAGTTTTCGCGGCACTTTTTTGATTAGAAATGTGGCATTTTTTAAGATTTGCCGCAAAAATAACATCAATTTATCGAATGCGGCAAAATTACGGTAATTTTTTTTAAGATGTCACAAAATTATGGCACTTCTTCTGAAAATACCAAAATATTGCAACATTCTTTTGTTAAATTAACACATATCTCTTGAATATATCTATTTAATATATTAGGCTTGAATTTGTTTATCATTGGTATACTCGGCCTAATTTATTATTTTTTTTTTTTTTTTTTTTTTTTTTTTTTTTTTTTTTTTTTTTATTTTTTTTTTTTTTTTTTTTTTTTTTTTTTTTTTTTTTGAAATTTTTTTTTTTTTTTTTTTTTTTTTTTTTCAGTTTTGGCATTCTAAAGAGTAAAGTCTAATGTGTAGGCAAAAATTTCTAGGCCTTACAAGTAAAACTGATAGGCCTTTAGTATAGGGATAGGGGAAATAGACCTGACTAGGAATAAGTGGAAATTAGATTTTATATGCTAAAATTTCAAGTAAAAATTAGGCCTTGTACGGAAATTTTAGGAAAAAAAAAATTAGAAAAATATGTGGGCTCCATTTTTTTGATCTGATATGGTTTTTATTAGAAAAATACCATTTTTGAAAAAATATTTAGAAAAATATCATTTTTAAAAAATAATAACTAGTAACCAGTAACCACTTTTCGAGTACTGGCAACTTGTAACCAAAGATATTTATAACTGGCAATTAGTTTTTAGAAACTGGTAACTAGTAACTATTTTTAAAATGGTATTTTTCTAAAAACTTTTTAAAAAGTGATCGTTTTCGAATAAAAATAGTTCTAGAATTGGAAAAGAAAATGACCTCTGTATTTTGGTAATTCTTTTTGATTTTTATAGGTCAAAGTATTAGAAACCCAAATTTCAAAAAAATTGAAAATCCCTGATTTTAAAAGTTTTTTAAAAAAATCAGATTTATTTAGAAAAATATTCTTTTTTGAAAATGTTGAGAATTATGCCATCTTTATCCAATTAATTAAGTACTTAGGGTCCGTTTGGTTACAGTGGTGGAAAGGGAATAGTAAAAGTAATAGTAATAAGAATGGAATAGAAAAAGAATAAAAAAGTGATTATGATGTTTGGTTAAAGTTTTGGAATCAGTGGTTGAATGAATATTATTGTGTTTGGTTGATGGTAGAATGTGATGAAATTAGTTGTATATTGACAAAAATACCCTCAAATTTAAAATTAATATTTTAAAATTTTAATTATATTTACTATTAATACTTTTCATCAACATCACTTTTTTAATAGAAATAAACCATATTTAATGTTAAATATATGCATCAAACTAAACATATATATATATATATATATGTATATAACTATATTTTTATCTCATTTGATCTGTCACAAGCAATTAATGAAAAAAAAAAATCAGATTGTAACCCTATTTGTGACCTTATCTTGAACACAAAAAAAATCTTTGTAGATTAGCATAAACTACAAAAATGATCGGAGAATATGCAAAATGGAAAATCATTAAATTCCATTAACAATTTAATTATAATTATATCCAAATATCCCAATTTTTTCGCATTTTCCATGACCCTCCATTTATTAAAAGAAAAAAAAAAAACCCCTTAACCGGAAAGAATCCTCGAGAACCCAGGGAAAAAAAAAAGAAAAAAACCTAAGAGCAATTAATAAAATTAAAATTGAAATTGATTTGTTAAATCTTTGGGACTCTACATAATTGAATCGTGAGCCATCATCACCAAGAGCTTAAACTGGGTTAATCGTTGCCCACTAATCCTCTTCCAACAGTCGGTGATGGAGCAATCTTCGTTGAGGCCTCCGACGATGTCGACCTCCTATTCCGTTGATTTCACAGAGAACAAATAGCAGAGGCCGACAAAAAGAGGGTCCACGCCCAACTATTGGGGATAAAGCCGGAGGTCTGGAGCGTCCACATCGGAAGATCTGCTTGCGGACGGTCATGAGAAGAGCTAGCGCCGTTAATGGTCAAGTGGTGATGGAGAAGTCACGGATGAAAGATGAGAAGGAAAGGGTTCAATAGATCACAAAGAGTACAGAAAAACCAGAATAGGAGTAGATTTAAACAGTAGACAGAAAGGAAACTCATCCTCTTCAGCATCGACCAAATAGGATCCATAGAAGAGGGTCGGCACCGGAGCTTCATCGGCCGGCTGAGTCTCAACATCGGAGTGAGTCTTGATCGGGGAGAGGCAGTGAAGGCTCTGTTCTGGCCTGGGTGTTGCTATCATCAGGGTGAAGTGAAACATCGTGTTTGAAGGTTAATTAAGGAAATAAAAATGCCCAAATGGAATGGAATAGGTATTCCACCCAGCCTCGGGTGGAAAACAATTCCATCAGATTGCTTTCCAATCCTTTCCATTGGAAAGGCTTTCTTTACCTGCGTTTTCCAACCAAATAACAGAATTAAACTTTTTTGGAATTCTTTCATTTCTTTTCCATTCCATTACCTCCAACCGAACTAGCACTTAAGGTAACCAATCTGGTTACCTCAAGAAACTCGATTGATTACTCAACGTAACTTGTCAATTTACTTCAAGTCCAATTTGAAAGAAAAAAAATGGTATTTATCAAGTATTTTTAAAAAAAGTAGTATTTTCCAAATAAATTCATAAAATGACATATCTAAATAAATCCGGAATTTTTCAAAAATTTAGCCCAATAGGAATTTTCAAATTTTTTGGACTTTGGGCCTTCAGTTTGTAAGAAGCCCTAGGAATAATTTGGGCCAAAATAACCTAGGACTATTTTCCAAAATGAGTTTTTCAAAGGGAAAAGGATATGGTTAGAACTAATTTGGGCCAAAATGTCCTTTTTGTGCATGCTTTAGAAAATGTCATTTTTAGGAGTGTCAAACAAGTTTTGACCGTAAGTCAAGACCTTCTTGACCATGAAAAAGTCTTAGCCGTATTTTAGCAAGAGAAACTAGAATATGTGTCTTTTTTTTTTTAACACTTTGTTTTCATATATGTCCATTTTTTTTTAATTAATAGCTAAATGACCTGAGTATATGTATTTTTATATATGGTATATCTACTTATATACCAACTTTAGTTTATGTATTGAATATAATATATCATATTTTACACTTAATATATATACTTATATGTCAGTCATTTTATTGCAGTATTTGAAAAATGAACATTTTTTTAATTGATAGCAAAATGAATAATCTTTCTATGACCATAAATATTGCGACCACGAGTTATTAAGACAGTGACCGTCTGTACTAATGTTTTTACTATTCCATAAAAATCATTTTACAAAATACGGCTAAAAAAATGTATTTTATACCAAACACTATGAGTCAGGTCAATTCCATTTCCCATAGGATTAGCAAGAGACGCAAGTCCATATGAGTACAAGACCTCTTGGTGTTCACTACTCAAATGCTATAAATGCTGTTGAAATTGGTGCTCCTTAGTTTTAAGAACAAGTGCATATCTATACGTATAAAAATGAAGGGACTGATATTTATGTCTAACTTTTATATTGGAGAAGTACAATACGTGGATAGATCCTGGCTATATATGTACCAATACACATATATGGGACCGAATTTGAATAAATTAAGTTATATATAAAGCATTTTGCAAATCGATCTGTTCTAGAGATCGCGTGATCTATACATGAATATAGCTGGGTAATTTCTAGAGTACATCTATGGAAATAAGTAAAATAATTGCTTGAGAATATTTATATATTTTTGTCTTCAAAAGGAAAATAGAAAGTTTTTTTTTTCTTTTTTTTTTTTGAAAGGAGGAAAATAGAAGGTATTGATGTCGCCATTGTTGTTTGATAATATTTGTCTCTATTTTGGGAAAAAACAAAAAATATAAATAATACCAAAGAAGTCCTAAGATATGACGACAACAAGATCCTGATTTTTAACTTTTCTGCAAAAAAAACCCCGACTTTTGAATGTCTGTAAAATAATATCCTCATTTTTAAATTTCTACAAAATAATATCTTGACGTTTGAATTTTTGCAAAATAATATCCTCACTTTTGAATTCTACAAATTAATACCCGAACAATTAAAATTCTTATAAATTAATACATTGACATTTGAAATTCCTAAAAATTTATAACCTTAATACCCAATTAGTTGATTTTAATAATAAAAAGATAGTAGAAGCCATCATCAACTTAATTAAAACTTATTAAACAATAACAAAATTTCTGAAAAATATTTATAGTTAGCTTATTTCACTTTTCATTTAAAAAAGAAAAGTAAAAAAAATTAGAACAAGAGATAAAAATAGTTAACTATAAAAAAAAAGAAAAAGAAAAATGAGCGGTAACAAAAAATTATATTTTTAGCAATAACCAAATACAGTAATTATAAAATAATTTCGGATAATACTCTAATATCTAAACATTTTTAATAAGTTAATGAGAGGTGTTTGTATCTTTTAATTTACTCATTGTATAAATATATAAAGAAAACCAAAGCTAAAGGTATTAATTTGTAGAAATCATAAATATCAGAGTATTAATTTACAGAATTCAAAAGTGAGGGGGAATTAATTTGTAAAATTCAAAAGATAGGGTATTTATTATAAAAAAATTAAAAGTGAGAGTATTTTTACGTAATTAACCCAACAAAAACTTAGTTGTGGCAGCATTTAATTTCGTGGCATTTGCTGTAGAAAAAAATAGTGGTTTATATCGAAATGACTGATTTTTAGGCCTACTTTAACAAAATATTTGTTTTTCAAACGTTTTAACAAAATGATTATTATATCAATATATATTAAGTATAAAACATGATGTACGTAGTATAAAATTAATATACTCAGTATATAAACTGGTATATTAGTATCTATATAAAGTGTAAAAATACATATACTTAGACATTTAGGTGTAAAAAAAAAAAAACAGATATTTATTAGAGCTTCTTATAAAATTCAAGGCCCAAAGTACGAAAAATTGAAAAATCTTGGAACTGATTTAGAAAAATATCACTTTTTAATAATTGTTTTAAAAGATATCACTTTTAATAATTATTTAGAACAATACCACTTTTCTTTAAAATTGGTATTTTTCAATGATAGTAACTAGTTGGGTTGTTACTTGGGGTAACCAATATAGTTATTTCAGGTAACTTGATTAATTACTTCAAGTATCTCATTAATTAATAAAAAAAATATTTTTCTAAATACTTTTCAAAGTGGTATTTTTCTAATTAAAATTCAGGATTTTTCAAACATTTTCAAAATCCAGGGTTTTTCAATTTTCTTGAAAAATCACCATAAAAAATGAAATTTCCTCACATTTATTAGAACAGAGTCTAAAACAAAGGACTTCCATTCTAATTTCCCACAATAAATATCACTAAAGCATGCTAAATACAATTGTTTAACGACATAAACAATGAATTATCACTGGATATATATAGTTTTAGTGGCATTTGGGAAATGCATGGCAGTATTAAAAAAAAAAAATGAAATGTCACTAAAATTAATTTTTAGTTTTGTCAAAAAAATAATTTTTTGTAGCATTTTATAAAATGCCACAATATATTACCGATTCACCAAATGAAACAAAATATTAACTGCATATACTCAAAGAACGGAAAGGCCCATTGAAATATATTAATATATATAAAAAAATAACAGCAAGTTGACAAAACAAATCTTAAAAAATAACTTATTTATGTGCGGCAGACAGCCATTAACATTAACGTATGTCTTCTTAACCCTCACTATTAACTATCATCTATGTCATCGTTCAAGTTATAAATTCAGAATTCTTAAAAAAAAATTATGAATCTAGAAAGAAGTAAGAAGTATCATAAGTTTTAGCATTTCACAAAGACAAAAAAAAAAGAAAAGAAAAAGAAAATATCAAGACTCATCGAATTAAAGCTTAAAATTTTCGTGAGTACTTTCAACATTTATGATTCAAAGAGCTAGCATGCGCTAATAGAAAATATTAAAATAAAGAAATGAAGAAATTACTAGTGAATCGTGATCATAAGACCGATTCTAAATTTGAGCGTAATGGGTGTGGGGGGATGGCCCCTATTTATAGTATAGAGAGGGAATTAGGGCCATTAAATGGTACTGTACGTAGTACGCATTATAAACTTATTACTAAAGCCAATTACTCATTTATTAGTAGTTAGTGGTATGATTTCTTTTCCCTTTCGCAGGGATCGATATTATCGAATAATTGGCAGATTTGATGTAATATGATATTAGTCAATTACGCTAATAAAACACATACTTATGTACACCATATTACCTGAGTGACGTCGACTATTCTGTAAGACTCTGTTTGGAATTTAGATTTTTAGAGGGAAAGAAAAAAAATTACAAGGAATTTCATTTTCTCTTATCTGGATTCAAACAAAAAACGATAGAAATTTTTTTTATGAAAAACAATAGTTAAATTTGATATCATTTTTTAGTATATAGAACTTGGACATATTAATTAGTAAAGCCAAAGGTTTCAAAATAAAGTTCTATAAAATCTTGGGAAAAATATTTTTCTCTTCCTTTTTTCTTCACTTTTTCTTCACAAATTTTTTTCCTCCAAAGTCCAGATTCCAAACAAAGCCTAAGGGAGTCCTAAGACGTGAATGACTATTCTTTAAAGGATTCCTAGTGCACTTAAGACTCTAAAGCTAAGTGTGATTACTTAAAGAGTTTGAATAGTTTAAGACTCTTGTATAAGTCGTGCATTATATCTTTTATTCCTAACAGGACTCTTGTATGTGAGATAAGGCATAGAGATATAATTCTAGTAGGCCTATGATTCTAGCTTATTAATCTCTATAAATAGAGACCTTGGGCAGCCATATTTTGTACACTCTTGGGCATAAGGTTAGATTATAGAAAGAGTGAGAGAGCTAAAAAGAGTGAGGGAATTCTCTTGTAAATTTGGTTTCGGGTAGATGAAAAACTGTGAAAGTGTATAAATTGTTCTTTTCTTAGTGAAATGCTTATTGTGGTCTCCGTGGACATAGGTTATAATTTTATAGCTGAACCACATTAAATAATTTGTGTTCTTACGTACGTGAGTATTTTCTTTATTTATTTTTGGGTTCTAATCCTGCTCTAAGGATATAATAAATTAGTAGTGGGTCTAAATTCATAATAAGTGATATCAAGAGCTAGGTTGCTTTGATGGGGACTACTGCAAAGTACGATTTGGAGAAATTCAATAGGAAAAACGATTTTAGGTTAAATGGAGAATGAAGATGCGGGTATTGTTGGTTCAACAAGGGTTAGAAGATACGTTAGGCAGAGAAAACAAGCTGTCAAGTACTCTAACTAACACAGAGAAGAAGGATATCATAGATAAGACTCACAGTGCAATAATCTTGAGTCTGGATGATAAGGTTCTTCAGAAAATCTCCAAAGAAACAACAGCCACAGGGGTCTAGTTAAACTAGAGGCATTCTACCTGACGAAATCATTAGTGAACTGTTTGTATATGAAACAAAGACTATACGCCTTTCGGATGGAGGAAAGTACAACAATTGAAGACCATCTTGATGAGTTTAACAAGATCATCCTTGATCTTGAAAATATAGATGTAAAGGTGGAGGAAGAAGGTCAAGCAATTCTCTTACTGAATTCACTTGATAAGTCTTATAGTAATTTGTTGAGACCATGATTAATAGTCATGAAACTCTATCCGTAGAAGAAGTACAATAGGCATTGAACTCTAAGGAGTTCAAGAAGCAATTAGAAAGCAAGAGAGGAAACAATAGTGAAGGGCTCACAGTTTAGGGTAGATCCGAAACTAGAGACACCAAGAACAAGAACAAATCACAGTCGAAATCCAAGAAACGTAAGTGCTTTATCACGAAGCGAGTTTTAAAAGGCAGACTTTATATACTAAATGGGAAAGCCCTTATTGGAGAAGCTGTGTTAACTACTGATCAAAACCAGTCAAATGCAATTTTGTGCCACCGAAGGTTTGGTCACATTAGTGAGATCGGCCTACATAAATTATCTAAATAAGGTCTATTAGGGAATCACAAACTTTCTGGGATCGACTACTATGAATACTGCATATATGAAAATGACTGTAGAGTGAAGTTTGGAAAGGGGATTCACAATACTAAAGGGATCTCGGACTACATTCACTCAGATCTTTGGGAAACTATATGAGTAACTTCGACAGGAGTTGGCAAGTATTTTTTGTCACTAGTCGATGATTACTCTAGGAGAATTTGGATATACTTTATTAAGTACAAGAATGACGCTTTTGAGAAATTCAAACATTGAAGAGTGTTGATTGAAACCAAACTAGTAGGAAGATCAAGAAACTAAGAATAGACAATGGCCTCGAATTCTGTGAAAACATATTTAAGGAATTCTGTAGCAATAATGGAATAGCACAACGCCATATAGTGTTAGCCTAAGATTGACAATCCAAGAGGGGGGTGAATTGAGTTTTAAAACTTTTTAATAAACTTTTCAACTGTGAAAGACTATAGACCACTCTATTGAAACTTTTAAGCTAAAGTAACAAAAATACCAAACATTTAACAATAATACCAAGAAAATAAAGCACACAAAATATCAAACATACAATCAAATAGTTTGCAATAAAGTAAAGAGTGTAGGGATAGAGAGATTGCAAACGCTATTTTTACGAGGTCCAACAAACACGATGATTTTCCTACATCTCCAGCTCTCGGCAACTTGCTTCGAGCTTTCTACTATCGGATCAAGATTATGGGCTTAACCGACCCTTGTACAAACGGAGTGAATTCTTCTTAGGCAAACCTTAGCCTTTACAATAGTCTTGACTCCAGCTCTATTATGCCTAACCGCGGATTGTTTTGACTCTAGTGACAACCTCACTTACACGGATTGTTTAGACAATGGTACCAATCTCACTAACTCACGGGTTGTTTATGACTCCGGTGGCAACCTCACCTATATACGGGTTATTTATGACTCCGGTGCTAACCTCACCTTATACTCAAATGGTTTTGTAATAATCAAGAGTGAACACACTCAAGAACTCTCTTCTCAAAAGTAATAAATATAATTTTGGCTTAGGAGATTTGAGAACAATGCACTATAGATGTTCTAAGATTGGCTCAATATGATTTGAAAGTTAAAGTTGAGTAAAAGAGAGCTTTTGCACTTAGAAACTGATTGGGTATCAATGTAGCTTCATATTCTCATGTTCTAAGTTGTCAAACATGGCTCTATTTAAATGCATATGCAAAACTAACTGTTTTCGACCATTAGAAAAATGCTGTCAAAATTTTGGTCGACCAGAATAATTTTAGTCTACCAAAAAACTAGCCGTTGGAATCTGACACTCTAGTTCAGCTCAAACAGTCATTTTTGGTCACTGTTTTAGTCGACCAACCCTGGTCGACCAAAATGGGTCAAAAATTAGTCAATGGTTTCTTTGATCCAAACTTTGGTCGTTTTAAAAAATTTCTTTTTCTAAATAATTTTAACATTAAAAAAGAACTATTTGAGGATATTTTGGCTAGACTAAAGATGATTTTTATTTTCGAACTTCTAAAATAAAATAACTATTTTAACTTAAGATAGTTTGAAAAGTCTTATAAAAGTGTGAGACAATGCAAATAGAAATTATGTGCAATGAACTAAATCAAATACAAGACTAAATATGAAATATATCCTATCTAGACACGGTCTTGTATCTTGATTATATATCTTCAAGCTTGATTCTAATAGGTCCATATGCATCCATTTTCAAGCTTGATTCCTTGATTAGCTTGAGCTAGAACTGTAAAATTATTTTACTACACACTCAAGTTAAATCATTAGTATTAAATCAAATATTTATTATCTTCAAAATAAGAGTAAGATTGAAACTTTAATTTCTCAATAATCTCCCCTTTTTTGATGATGACAGAGATTGATTTATGAGATAAAAGAAAATATGCAATAAGGACATGAAAATATGAAATTTGACAAGTTTACCTAATCCTTACCATATTCTAAGCTTCACCTCAAAATATGTTTGTCAACGTAAGAAGAGACTTGCTCCTCCTTTTTAACTAATTAAGCATCATAAGCATATTATAAGAAAATATAAAATGAATATATGCTAAGCCAATTTCTCCCCCTAAAAATATGCATACTCATAAATAGATTTTTTTCTCCTCATATTCTTAAATCATCATTCTTCTCCCCCTTTTGACATTATCAAAAAGATAAAAATAATTTTCAAATTAGATGTCTCGTAAAACTAATTCCCTTTGAAATAAGATTTTTTCCATATTAATTCACTATATTACTCTCTCCATTTGAATGTATGACAAAGTTATATGAAAGAGCAATACTTAAATAATTTTCTCTCCATGTAAAAAATAATATGACAAGTTAAGCAATAAGGAGATATGAAAAAATATAGAATTGAACAATCTTCAAAATAAAAATAACAATCTCAAACATAAGATTGAACAACAATATGATGACAATGAGTATGAGAAGTATAGCATATTACAAGTAGAGAAGTTTCATCACATCAAGATCATCAAAGCTCTAAATTTAATATTTCACTTATTAAAAATAATTTATCCAAGTATAATCATCTTAAAACATAGGAGAAATTTAAATCATTAAAGTACAAGCAAATCATAAATATTCTCCCCCTCAATATATGAATCAAGATCAAAAGATAAATAACCAAAGTAGGTAAAGATCATTCATATAAGAGAGATATTAATGCCAACTAGTAAAACTATAAACATAAGGTATCCAAACTAAGAGAATAATTCATTTGATCATTAACTATTAACACATAATTTAAAATATCATTAAAGCTCAAAGAATATTAATCCAAGTCTTGAAAGTAAAAAAATTGAAATATAATATTCATAAAAAGATTTACTTATATGATGTTATTGGATGAATAATCATACACAAATATTCAGAATGATAAAGTTATAAAATATAATCATTGAATTCAAGCAAGATGTCATTTTAGTTCTAAAATCAACTTCCATACATCTATTTGTATATATGCATAATATATCCCCAATAGAAATAGAATTATTCAATTAATGTATCTGGAATTTGTCATGAATAACCATTAAGGATTTGCACAAAAATAAGAGTTTAAGCACTATGCATTGTACAATCTATTTGAATCATATAAAAGCAATTAATATATCAATCATATTTAGACATAAATAAATAAAATCATATATACCATCCTTCCATAAGCTCTTCATCTTCTTTGTGTTGAGGCTGGACTTAATCATTATCTTTGATTTGTTTTTAAGATCCAATCATTTAAGCTTTATTCCATGCCTACACACAATATCATCTATGCTTTTCTCCTTGGAGGAGTCATTAGTTTCATCAAGTATCACATGCATAGATCCATCTACTACTTAGTTCTTTTATTGAAAAACTCTCTTTATGCATTACTGGTAGTAGAGTAACCAAAAAAAGTTCAAACATTGGATTTTGAATCAATATTTTCAAGTTTACTTTGGTTTTTAGAAAGAACAAAGTATTTGCATCCAAAGATTCTAAAATAACCAATATTGGGTTTTTGATCATTTCAAAATTCACAATGGTATTTTATTCAAAATAAGTTTAATCAACACCTGGTTTAAAATATAACAAATAGTGTTGACAACTTTGGCGTAAAAGTATTTTAGTAAAATAGTTGCATTCGATATGGTCATAGCAATTTTGAAACCAATAAAGAAAATTATGTAAATATTCTTTTAAACAAAAATTATCAACTACCTTAAGAGCATAATATTTTTCAAGAAAAATTAACTTATTTTCCAAAATGACATGCTTTACAAATCTTGTCATTTCCAAAAATTAGACTAGGTAAACTATAACAAGATTCTTTTAGTAAAGTTTTGAAATTGTAACGATACTAGTATGTCTAAATCTTATATATCATAATCAATAAAAATTTTCTTTTAAGACAAAAAATTATCTTGACCTGAAAACTTTTTCACAATAATAATTTTTTTGATCAAAAGATATAATATCATTTGTTCAAAATTTCAAATTGAGTATTTGAAATAGTAAAAGAAAAACTCAATAACTTAATCACATAATTGACAAAAATTAAGCATATTACATTTCTAGCAAGATATTCTCAAAGATAGGTAAAGAGTTGTTACCAATATTACTTATGCTAATGATCTTGCTTTTTGTATTGTCTCCAAAAATGAAATATCCACCATCATTTCTTTTTGAAAATTGAGAGCTTGGTAAAGTCATCGTTCAAGTTCTTGGAGCAACCACTTTCTTGTTTGTACTTACAACAAAGATTCAAATTTGGATTTTTAGTACCCACATAACTTTGGGTCCTTAGAGGTTAGTCTTTGAATTTTTTGGTACCCATTATTGTTTGATATCAAAATATACATTTTTCTTGATGAAGCATGAAAAGCTTGTATGTTCATCTTGGTTACAAAAATTGCATACTTACTTTGTGTTGCTTGTACTAGCTTTCACAAAATAATTTTTGAGATATTTTTATTTTATGGAAGATTTATACCCAATACCTAAATTTGTCAAAAACGCATTTTTGTCTACTAAGCATTAAATCAAAATTCTTCTTTCTATTGGTGAACTTGTGGATAATATTGGTTAAATCTAACATTTTTTTCTTTTAAGGAAGCATTTTTATTTTTCAAGAATGCACATATATCACAAGTCAAAATAACTTCTTTTTCTTTTGAAAAATTTCTCAAGTTCTTTCGACAAAAGAGATAATTTCTTCTTGAGAGCATTATTTTTCAAAACAAGCAATTTATAGTTATCATCAATTCATTAAAATCATCAAGTAGCTTATTGTATGATAATTCTTCTTCGTTACTTTCATTATCAAAATCACTACTATTATCACTATTATCAAGAAAATTATCATTGGGGTCAAGTGATTTTACCTCATCCTCAATTGCTATGAGGCACATGTTGTCATCTTGCACTTCTTCATTACTTTCTTTCATCAGGATCTTATGTGTCATAAGTGAACCCATGAGTTCTTCTAAAGAAGGTATGGTGAGATCTCTAGCTTCTTGAATTGCCATCACTTTGCTTAGATACGCTTTAGGAAGACTCCTAAGCACTTTATTCACCGAATCTATGTTAGAGAACGATTTTCCAAGAGAATTAAGAGAGTTAATAATAATAGTGAATCTAGTAAATATTTGAGCAATAGTCTCATCTTTATGCATCTTGAATAATTCATATTGGCGAGTAAGAATATTGATTTTAGTCTCTTTCATAGAATTTATGCCTTGGTGTGTGACTTCAAGCATATTCCACATGTCATGAGCATTTGTGGCCTTTTCAATATTATTGAATATATCTCTATCCATACCACAAATCAAAATATGCATAGTTCTACTATTCTTTGAAAAAATAATTTTATCATTTACATCATATTTATCAATTTCTTTATCAACAAATTTATCACCAACTTTTTTCCTAAAAACTAATGGACCTTTAGTAATAATATGCCATAAATCAAAATCTAAAGATTGTAGATATGTAAGCATTCTATTTTTCCAATAATTAAAATCGGTTCCATTAAAAAATAGTGGTGTAGTAGTTGAATACCCTTCATATGAAAAGTTTTGAAAATTATTTGGGTTCGTTATCTCAAGAAGGTTAAGTCTTTAAATTTGAGTACCAAGTTCTGATACCAATTATTAGCCTAAGATTGATAACCCAAGAGGGGGGGGGGGGGGGAGTGAATTGGGTTTTAAAACTTTTTAATAAACTTTTCAATTTTGTAAGACCACATACCACTCTTTTGAAATATTTAAGCTAAAGTAACAAAAATACCAAACATTTAACAATAATACCAAGAAAATAAATCACACTAAATATCAAATATACAATCAAATAGTTTGCAATAAAGTAAAGAGCGTAGGGATAGAGAGATTACAAATGCTATTTTTACGAGGTCCAATAAACACGATGATTTACCTACGTCTCCGGCTCTCGGTAATTTGCTTCGAGCTTTCCATTATCGGATCAAGATTATGGGCTTAACCGACCCTTGTACAAATGGAGTGAATTCTTCTTAGGCACACCCTTGCCTTTACAATAGTCTTGACTCCGGCTCTATCATGCCTGACCTCAGATTGTTTTGACTCCGGTGACAACCTCACTTATATGGATTGTTTAGACAATGGTGCCAATCTCACCAACTCATAGGTTGTTTATGACTCCGGTGGCGACCTCGATTATACACGGGTTGCTTATGACTGCGGTGCCAATCTTACCTTACACTCAAATGGTTTTGTAAGAATCAAGAGCGAATACACTCAAGAACTCTCTTCTCAAAAGTAATAAATACAATTTTGGTTTAAGAGATTTGAGAAAAATGCACTATAGATGCTCTAAGATTGACTCAATAAGATTTGAAAGTTAAAGTTGAGTAAAAGAGAGCTTTTGCAGTTAGAAACTGATTGGGTATTAATGTAGGTTCATATTCTCATGTTCTAAGTTGTCAAACATGGCTCTATTTAAAGGCATCTTCAAAAACTAGCTGTTTTTGACCATTAGAAAAATACTGTCAATATTTTGGTCGACCAGAAATAATTTTGGTTGAAAACTAGCCATTAGAATATGACACTCTAGTTCAGCTCCAACGGTCATTTTTGGTCGCTGTTTTAGTCGACCAGGGTGGGTCAGAAACCGGTAAATGGTTTCTTTGATCCAAACTTTGGTCATTTTAAAAAATTTCTTTTTCTAAATAATTTTAACATTAAAAAAGAACTTTTTGAGGATATTTTAGCTAGATTAAAGATGATTTTTATTTTCAGACTTCTAAAATAAAATAACCATTTTAAGTTAGGATAGTTTGAGAAGTTTTTTAAAAGTATGAGCCAATGCAAAGAGAATTTATGTGCAATGAACTAAATCAAATACAAGTCTAAATATGAAATATACCTTATCTAGACACGGTCTTGTATCTTGATTATCCATCTTCAAGCTTGATTCTAATAGGTCCATATACATCTATCTTCAAGCTTGATTCCTTGATTAACTTAAGCTAGAACTTTAAAACTATTTCACTATACACTCAAGTTATTCATTAGTATTAAATCAAATATTTGTTATCTTGAAAATAAGAGTAAGATTGAAATATTAATTTCTCAACATATAGTAGGAAGGACTCTGTAATAAAACAGACTTTTAATTCACGTAGGACTCTAAGGCCAAGTGTGATTACTTAAAGAGTTTGAATAGCTTAGAACTCATGTATAAGTTGTGCATTATATCTTTTAATCCTAATAGGACTCTTGTACGTGGGATAAGGCATAGAGATATAATTCCAGTAGGCTTATGATTCTAGCTTATTAATATCTATAAATAGAGGCCTTGGACAGCCATATTTTGTACACTCTTAGACATCAGATTAGATTATAGAGAGAGCGAGAGAGCTAGAGAGAGAGAGAATTCTCTTATAAACTTGGTGAGAGCACTTTGGATTTTTCAGGTAGACAAAAAACTGTGAGAGTGTATAAATTATTCTTTTCCTAGTGAAACGCTTGTTGGCGGTCTCCGTGGATGTAGGCTATAATTTTATAGCTGAACCACATTAAATAATTTGTGTTCTTAGATGCGTAATTATTTTCTTTATTTATTTTTGGGTTCTAATCCTACTCTAAGGGTTAGAATTGTGATACCCCACTTTTTTAATATTATTATTATAATAAATTTTTTTAATTTATTTATTTTATTAATGTGGGACCTACAGTTTTTTTTTTTCTAAAGAGACGTCTCTTTCTCTCCTCTCTCCCTCCTGATGCATCTCCCTCCCTCTCTCTCTGTTCTCTCTCGTTCGGCCGAAGGAGACCAAAGTTGCAGCTCTCTTAGGGGCCACCGTCCGGCCATGGGAACCACCGGTGCAGCTCCAGCTCACCGCCAGCTGCAAGCCGTTGGCCTCGGAGCCGCCGAACACCGGCGAGGGGTGAAGGAAATCGCGGATGTTTTTGGTCGCCGGCTACTATTCTGACAACCGTTTGACGTCAAACTAGGCTCGTTGGATTCATCTCGTCGAGAAGAACCTCAACGTATATATTTTACGATCCCATTTTTCTTGGATTAAAAGTTGCCATTTTTGTTTATTTTTGAGCCCGAGTTTGACTTTTGATCCGACCGTTAGATTTTGTTTTTGTTGTCATTTTTGGAATGTACTCAGAAAATGGTGAAGTTTGATATATATATTGACTATATTTGGTGATCAGCATGAAAAATGATATCTAACAGCTTAGAATATATCTCGTTTTGTGTATCACCGGTCCGGTATTAGCTCGGACCCGAATTGATCGAGTTATATGTCTAACTTAGCTATTTTGGGTATTAGGAATTCAACAGAGTGGTCCGCTTGTTGATTTGAAGCTCCATTGAGAAGTTGATTTTTCCCAAGTGAGCGATCAAGGGCGTGGAATTGGTTCCCGATCCTCTAAACGATCGTCTAACGGTACTTTGAGTATCCAATAGTATGGTATCGCTATTCTGGTGAGGTAAGGATTCAGTTACTTCTCTTTTACGTCATTTTTTTAATAAAACTTATTTTCTTCAACATATGAGAACAAACTTGATTTTAGAACTTTTAAATATCTGTGATGGAATTGAATGGATTTATGTATTGGATTGCTCTGGGACTTTTCTGAGTGCAGGTTATTTTTGGATATGTTAAAAATAGGGCCGTTATGCTGCCCATTTTTTTAATAAATTATAATCAACTATTTTATTAAAAAACATAGCATTATTTGAACTTAAATTACTGCATGGCTAATTCTATACATCAGTTCAGAGTATACGTGTCATAGGATCACACATGAGTACCAGGTTAGCATCATGGGATTTTATTTACAGTGTGACGCTGTAGCTCCACCGACGGTGCAGAGTCCGTGAACCCGCACAGGGTTTTCTTCTGATTACCTCCCCATTTGGCAGGCATAGGCAATGTGGTTGCCCCTCCAGTTTTGGTAGGCAACACATGGGTGTCCTCTCCGATTATGGGCTAGGTGTCAGGCAGGTTGTATGGCACACGTAGTGCCAACATCCCGATTTCCATTGGTGAGAGGTGGTGAACTCATAGGTATGGGTGGATTTGTGTCATATGTTTGTGGACTGATTGGTTTTTAGACATCATGTTTTCTGTATATATATATGTATGTGCATACGGACTACCGGTTTTGGATATTTTTTTTCTGTATATATATATGTATGTACATAAGGTTTTGCAAATGTGTTTTGGATCAAACTAACCATACAGGAGCTTTCCATCACTAAAAAGGGTTTTTAAATGAGGTAACAGCTTTCTTACTAAGCTTTCGAGCTTACCCCTTCTATTTTCCTCTCTTTTAGGTGGTTATTCATTCGCGTTAGTTGTCTCGTTGGCTAGGCAAGTCGCTTGGTTTATGCTTGTTGTCTTATTCATATTCCTCTTCGGTTGGTCCTTATACCATGTCTTATTCTTTTTCATGTCTAACTATTTAGCCAAGTTAATTGATTCTACTAAGTGAATGTATGAGGACGTATTTACTACTATTTGGGGATTTGGTATATAAATGGGACACTATGTTTCCTAAGGAGCATATTTTTAAAGTTTTAAGCACTTGAAATTTTGACAAACTTTGTAAGCTAAATTTTAGACATTCGGATTTAAGATTTGAAAAATCCAATAAATTAATACTGTAGTTCTATCAAACAAAGGTTTGTATAACTTAACTATGTTTTCTTGATATTAAACCAGTGTATCTATTTTATAAATTAAACTAAAGATGAACCCATTTTAATATAGAATTTCTAATAATTTGAGGACTAAAATGAAAAATTCAAGTACTTAGTTTTCCTCTGAATTTTGAATTTTTTATTTATCTTTATATACAGTTAAAATTATTAAAAGTCACGGCCTTAAAATTTGGATCGTGATAGAATTAGTATCAGAGCACAGCTTCAGATCCGTCTGGGATCTTACCTGTGTTAATTTTTAATGTTTAAAAATGTTTTAGGAATGGTTTTGACAAATACCTTATACATCACTTAGGAACTGGCTAGATAAGTTACTTTTGCTCCTATTCTTTCCGAGTCCTCTCTTAAATCTCTCCAAAGTGAAATTCTGGTGTCATTGGGATGGTGATTTCCGAGGAATATTGGTCTCGGAAGTGTCGGGTTGACATGAGACTATTGATTTTCCCTCTTAACGTAATCCCTCACTTCGAATGGATGTTCGTTCTTGTACTCTTCCATCCATTCAGGTTGTAGGGTACGTGAACCTCATAGGTTCTAAGGTAGCGATCCGGTATCTTACATCTTGGTTGTTGTGTTTTTACTTTCTTGCGGGTTGTATATGTGTTATCCCTCGGGTTATGTTATCGTTCTTGTTTGTGGTATTTGGTTGTGGTTGTGATTTTCCTGAGGATTCTTGCTTGTGATGCATTGATTTGGTATTTGTACTTTAATTGATGTGGCTTGACTTTATTGATATTTATGAGATTGAGATTTTATTTTCTTGGGATTGATATCTTCGTGATCGTTTAATTTGGATACACTGTAACTTGATTCTATATTTGAGTGTTTATATTGATAATACTTTTTACATAGCATACCCAATGATTAAGTGATTAATTTGATATTTTGAGGTATTGTTTAACTATAGTAATTGCATATAGTTTCATCGAATTTTGTTATTGTGGTTCTTTAAATGAGATATCTTGACTTGCTGAGAGTTTAGTTGGATTTAAAACTGAGCTATTTGATTTCAAAACTTAAAAAAAAAAAAATTCAAGTGGACAATTAAGGTTTTAAACAACGTAGACCTTTTTATTTGACCAAAGTGGCATGTTTGTTTCCAAAGAAATCATGAATATTTTAAACTCGGGCATTGACTAGGTGAGAGTAATATACTTTTTCAATGGAAGTATTATTTTAAATTAATATGTCACTTTGAGACTAAGCCTTGCGAGACTACCGACCTATATATATACTAGTAAGATTTTATTTTACGTTTAGAAGTGTTGATTCAAAAGACCTCTAGACCAAGGTAACTTATTTTTATAAATGTGTATATATAAATCAAAATTTTCAAGTACCTTATTTAATTTTGGACTTAGTAGATTACTAAACATTTTTCAGCCCCTACTTAATACTTGAATTGAGATTTAATGAATACTTTTACAAGTTTACTTGAAAAAAAAAATAGATGTAAGTTACTTAAGAAAAGTTATGAATAAAAATATTCACAAGTTTGACTACTCGGTAGACTTTAGTGTGGATTGAAAATGATTTTAGGGGAAAATCATTATCTTCATGCGTATGTTTGAAGGTTTGTACTTGTGATTTTCTCTAGAATTTATTGCTTAGAGAATGAAAAATTGATATGACTGTTTGAGTTATGAAGATTCTTATTGGGTAAAAATATTTGAGTTAGAGTTTTGATTTAGATTTTATGGAGCTTATGAATTCTATGTTTCAAATTTTCATATTTATTCTAAAATTTATTTGATGTGGTTTATCTTATTGGTTAATGCATAGTCCCTTAATATTTGTTGGATTCTTTAGTATGATGATTCATGCTAACTTGATTTTTGCAGTGTGAACAAAGTTGCATTAGACTATGCAGGATTTGTTTTGGGAAAACTTAGGAAGAGGATGAAATTTTGATTTATAAATCAATGAATGGTACTGAGTTACATGCCTTGACTTTGTATTTGATAGGTTTTGAGTTGTGCATATTAGTGTATGATTTTGTTCTTGAAGATTTGATTGTAGCTTCTAATGCATGGAGTTTATGGGTATATTGATTAGTTGGTTATGCCTAGTATAAATCTCTATTAACTATAAATATTTATTTTGAAAGGTTAAGCGAGAATTAGGGTTCGTTTTACCCGCTTTGAGAAAATATTTTGACAATATTTCACACTTTAATATTTTCTAAACTACCCTATTTTCTTGAAAAAAGAAAATAAAGTGTGAACTTACCAACTTTTTAAGAAACCTGTTTAGTTACTTTGGAGAATATTTTAGAATTCTATAAAAACATTCTATTGTGTTTAGTTGTGATGTAGATTGAGGCCCAAATATTTTATTAGTTTTGACAAAAAAATTGACTATAGTGATTTAAATATGGCCTCGTTATCATTTTACTAAGTAAGTGTAGATTTCGTAATAAATATTTGTTTCGTTGGTTATATGGAACAAACTAGTATCTTTTTCATGCATTTTCAGTTGATCTTAAATAAATGGTCATCGTGTATAACTCATCTTTAAGTTAATGCTTGTGACTATTAGAGATTTTCATCATATATGCATGGAATGAAACTTTTTCTAAATGTTAACGTTGAGTTAAATCTAAATCCCTTATTTTGTTTAAACTATATATAGCATAGTTACTGTTATATTGGTGAGGTGGGGAATCGGTTACCGTAAGCATTCAATAGCGTGGCATCACTATTTTGGTGAGGTGGGTAATCAGTTACCTCTCTTTTACGTCATTTTTTAATAAGACTTATTTTCTGCAATATATGAGAACAAACGTGATTTTAGAACTTTTAAATATCTGTGATGGAATTGAATGGTATGATTTATGTATTGGATTGCTCTGGGACTTTTCTCAGTGCAGGTTATTTTTAGATATGTTAAAAATAGGGCCGTTATGTTGCCCATTTTCTATAAATTATAATCAACCACTTTATTAAAAACCAGAGCATTATTTGAACTTAAATTACTGCATGGCTAATTCTACACATCAGTTCAGAGTACGCGTGTCATAGGATCACACATGAGTACCAGGTTAGCATTATGGGGTTTTTTTACAGTGTGGCGCTATGTCTCCGCTGACGGTACAGAGTCTGTGGAACCTGTGCGGGATTTTCTTCTGATTATCTCTCCCATTTGTTAGGCATAGGCAATGCGGTTGCCCCTCCAGGTTTGGTAGGCGATACACGGGTATCCTCTTCGGTTATGGGCTAGGTATCAGGCAGGCTATATGGCACACGTAGTACCAGCATCCTGGTTTCTATTGATGAGAGGTGGTGAACACATGGGTATGGGTGGATTTGTGTCATGTGTTTGTGGACTGATTGGTTTTTAGACATCATAATTTCTGTATATATATATATATATGTATGTGCATATGGACTACCGGTTTTAGATATTTTTTTTGTATATATGCACATATAGTTTTGTAAATGTGTTTTAGATTAAACTAACAATGCAGGAGTTTTCCATCACTAAAAAAGATTTTTAAATGAGGTAACAGCTTTCCTACTGAGCTTTTGAGCTCATCCCTTCTATTTTCCTCCCTTTCAGGTGGTTGTTCATTCGAGTTGATTGTCTCGTTGGCTAGGCAAGTCACTAGGCTTACGCTCGTTGTCTTATTCCTATTCCTCTTCGGTTGGTCCTTATATTTCGTCTTATTCTTTTTCATATCTAACTATTTAGCCAAGTTCATTGATTCTACTAAGTGAATGTATGAGGACGTATTACTACTATTTGAGGATTTAGTGTATAAACGGGATACTATGTTTCCCGAGGAGCATATTTTTAAAGTTTTAAGTACTTGGAATTTTGACAAACTTTGTAATCTAAATTTTAGACATTTGGATTCAAGATTTGAAAAGTCCATTAAATTCATACTGTAGTTCTATTAAACCAAAATTTGTATAACTTAGCTATGTTTTCTTGATATTAAACTGGTGTATCTATTTTATAAATTAAACTAAAGATGAACCCATTTTAATACAGAATTTCTAATGATTAGAGGACTAAAATGAAAAATTTAAGTACTTGGTTTTCCTCCGAATTTTGAAAAATTCTTTATTTATCTTTATATACACTTAAAATTACTAAAAATCACGGCCTTGGATTTTGAGTCGTGACAAGATTAAATTAGTAATAGGTCTAAATTCATAACAATGTCTAACATAGAGAGTTCTAAATCAATTACACCTCACACATATATTCAATACGACAAGTACTAAGGTCTCTTGTTTGAATCTCCTCGTAAGATAATGAATGTGGATTTGAAGCCATTGCCCGTTCGTATGAAATAATTAAAAGGAGAAATTCAGATAGTGGTTTTTGTAAATTCACTATAAAATAGGTAATTAAAATGCATTTTGTATAAGTCATAAGTTATATATGTATAAAATGTAATTAATGATGTTGATTTTTTTTTTAGCTAATAACCCATTAAATGATAGTCATTAGATAATAATCGAATAGTGAAAACTATTATACTTACTAATAAGTTATTAAAACAAAAATATCTGTGAGAGTTTACCCACATATATAGATATTAAATTTGAAGGCCAGTTGATATATATATATATATATATATATACAATTTTTTTTAAGTGTGCTAAATGCATTAGATGAATAATAATCCCTAAGCAAATTATTGTATTTTGATATCAAAACTTTGATAAACGCTAATATGTACCAGAATTAAGCATATAAAAGAGTAACATATTATAGTCGTCTGGTCTTGTCTTGATCTATCCATCTTTTCTACGCAAATTAAATTTTGTTTTCCCCTTCGACCTCCAATTATGATTTATCCAACTGCTAACTGCTTTTACACTTTGAACTACAAGTTTATGTGAACATGCTAGTATGGAGGACCGTTGTGTTGTCTATATCAGAACCATTGAGATTCCATATTCGCCCCAACGGACTTTCCCATCATCAACTTAAATGGAGATCATTCATGCAAATTGATTTATACGCACACACATATATATATACATATATGTATGTATGTATATTTATATATAGTATATATATATATCATCAACATCATGGTGAATTCCCATCAACATGAATTAGTCTAGCTACTATAAGTAAATACATATGCACATATGCACACACGAAATCATAGATATAGCTACTTTATCCATAAAAAAAGACTTTTTATTCATATTGTATTTTATAGCTAATAATAAGGGATCAACATTAACAATATAACTGTGAGTTGGAGAGTGGTCATCAAAATTGGGAAACCGACACATTTACTTATATCTCTTTCTTTTCTTTTCTTTTTTTTTTTTTTTGCCAGAAATTTACACGTAGCTAGGGTATAAATATTGTTAATATATCTCAGCGCATATAATTAAGCACATTTATAATACATATATATACACATACATACATACGTGATATGTATTCAGATTATAAGGTTAGAAACTAGAAACCATAATAATCTTTGGCTTTGTTTTCTTCCAGTCAAAATCAAAAATTTGACATGAGCAGAAGAAGGTTGCACACGGGTGTTTTCAGCTTGGCCTTTCGTTGTTGTTATGTTATTTAGGTCAGTACACCAACTTTCTCTTCTATTACACAATACACATATATACACACATACATACACATATATATGTGCCGTCCATGATACACATGCATTAAACTCATCTCAGTTGTTTAGCCAAAAAAAGCAGCGAAGAATAATAGAGACCGTATAAGCAATACCCCTATTGGTAATTCATTGAATTTGGTTCCAAGATACACCACGATGCATCCATTTCTTCTTCTCTTTCTCACTCACTCGCTATATCACTATTTGAAATGATTAAGGGAAGCTAATTCGGTTTCTTCTTTCCTTTTTATTTTTTCTTCTTTTTTCTTTTTCACTTTCCTTTTTATTTGACAGAAACATACTAAAGTGAAAATATAAAGAACTAGACATCTCACATAATAAATGCTAGTATTGCGCAAAAAACATTTGTACACATGCCTTGTGAAACTATGGTGCAAATTGCAAAATCAATACTAATTAATAATTAGAAGAGATAGAATGGACTAATTAAACTGATATATATATAATGATATAGATGATTCATATATATGATCTCTGTACATTGCCTTAACTATACCAGCTTCTTAACACTCTCCAATTCATATATATATATTTATCTAGCTAGTCGATCTTGCAAAAAAGGAACAAATAAAAGGATAAAATTATAAAAACAGTAAAAGTAGCACTATACTTAACCTTCATTTATAAAAATAAATAAATATTCTTACTTGCCATTTACGATCTCATCATGTTCATATTAGTGGCATTAGCAAGAGTAAACCTCATTACATCAACCTGAGCTCGAAGAGATAATATGTAATCTAGGGTTTCCTTAATCAAAGACACCTCATCCAAACATTGATCTCCTCCAGGTACAAGACGTTTAAGAATTTGTGTTCTTTTCTGAACCAATCTCTTTGCTAATAAAGAACTTGAAAGAACTTTATTATGAGGAGAAGTAGTAGTACAACTTTTCCTCAAGGTTCTTGATCTGTAGCTGCGCTTCATAACTTTCCTGCGTCGAAACGACCTCACATTCTTGGCGTCTTTTGGCGATAGATTTGAAGCTTTCTTAATGATCATCAGTCTCTGGGAGAGGATTTTGCAGTAGTTGGTAGTGCTTTGGTTGTTTTCGGAAGCTTTCGCTATGACGGCTCGGCTCCAGGAAGTCCTTCCTTTCTTGGCAAAAGCCATGGCTAAGTCTGCCGAAAGCTTTATCGCATTCTTTCTCTCCAAGGCTCCCATGTTCTTACTTGAAGAGCTGCATATTTGGAGACCCTTTCTCCATTTCCTGAGAAATTCTTGCTTGAGTAAGCTAAAATTTTGCATTCTGCAAAGAAAGAAAGAAGAGAAACTATGGAGGGGAAAAAAAAAAAAAGGAAACAAGAATTAGGTAAGAAAATATGTACTGAGATTTTGTTCATATAAAAAATGAAAAGAACATATATCTACTAATATATAATATTCAAGTGCATACCTTCTGGTTTAGAGTTCTTCTATTGGGTAAGAAGCGAGATAATCATTAGAAGTATAAGAGAGACAAGTTTTGCAGAGTGATGTAGTTCCACAGATCCGAGAAAGTTTAGATATCAGAATGTGTATTTGTGTTTGTGAGAGAGAGAGAGAGAGAGGAATGAGAAAAAGGAGAATGTGAAGAAACTCAATATATGTGATTAAAGGAGAGAGAGGACAGAAGAGTGGTGGGCCGTTGAGAGAAAGACACAGCACATGCAGGCACATGGGAGCCGATGGCCCACCAACCAAAACCTAGACATTATAATAAAAATGTATATATATATGTAGATATATTATATGATAGATTTGTAGTGTAGAATAAAGGTCCCCTTAATGTAATATTGCAAACCTAACATTTGTAAGATGTTGTGAATACAAACAAAAGCCTCACTTAATAGTCCTACACTCGATGAATCCTTGTGTGGCCCCTTTTTATTGTGATGAGGGAAGAAGTTGAGGTGGTGGTGGAAGAAAAAAACAAGATTTTATATCAAGAATTGTCAAAACCCAGTATTATACGACATAAAATTTGTCTAAACTCTCATCTTTTGTTTCCCATACCCACATGACAAAGAAGTGTTACTAGTCTAAAAAGAAGGTGTTTTGGATTTCTGATTTAAGGGGTGAGAAGAGATAGGAATTGGGGCCTGCATGAAAAAGCATTTGACCTTGTTCTTTCGACCCCCATGTTGTACTATGAAATATTGAAATGATGATTTTGTGTGTGACCATTGGTAAAATATGTAAGAACAGCTTTAGTTGATAGATAGTGGGATCTCATGACAAACCATCAAAATATGGAAAAAAAACAAAGCTTCTTATATACTTCATACATATAATATGTGGTTGATCAACTATTAAATCACTAAATCTTTATAAATGTGGTTGTCATATCAAATATGTGAGACATCGATCAGTTCGCATTTTAACCGAAAGTAGATAATTCTAAAAAAATAGGTGAGAGTCTATATATATCCGTTTTCTGTGTGCCCCAGAAGTATAGATTTACCTCTCCCATACACCAAATTAAATTAAGGAATAACATAACACATTGATTATGAATTAATTTTATCATTGAGAAATTTTTTTGTGTGCTAGCAATTATTATTTCTTTCCACCATGACCATTTATTTTTCAAGCTTTATATCTAGGCATTAGTTTTATGTCCTTGATAGTTATGGTGTTTTTTTTTCACTAGATATATATGTTGCTTGTTGAACTATTAAGGTGAGGGGAAAAAGGGGGGGAAAAAAAAAAAGCTTGCATAGTTGTGATTATATAATATCATTTTTAATAATGGAACATACGCGTAAGATGTATCATAGCGGATTCACCTTTATCTGGAGCCTACATCTGTGTGTATATATATTATATAATTTATATACATATAGGGACAAATACATCTAGAACCTTTCACGAGTTGGAAAACGAGATAATAAGATAGAAATTTCAGGAGAAGAATATAGTTATCAGTTTTAATTAAAGGTTGCTCAAGGTTTCAATTTTATAATGAAAGAGATTCTAGGGGTGCTAGCTATAGATTAATTTGAGTGTCTTGCTCCATGAGTACATATAATAAGATTTTCTTTTTAATTTTTGGGGTGAAGGTACACAATTAGAAGTTAGAACAATGAGGTTATGTTTCCAGCAAATTAAGAAAAGAAATTAAAAAAGTAGATTGATTTTTTGGAGGTAAGAGAAAAAGAAGGGAATTGGCAGGATCCGGAAAACATGCTGATGCTGAGTGGGCAGATGGGTCCCATAAGAAGAGGAAATTTAGGGCATGGTAATTGGCTTTTTTTCCCCGGAGAAGCAGAAGAGAGAGAAAAAGGGAGAAAAAAAAAAGATTAATAATTCTCCACATGGACTCCACATGGAGGTTTTAAAAGTATATGGCCTTGTGAGAGGGCTTTTCAAAGTACAAATATTCATCAATAATTAGATATATCTTCTGCCTACTCAGAGAAAGAAAGAGATTATTTGGACCTGCCACCTTTTACTACTTCACACTCTCTTTGTTCATTTGTCTTAATTTAATTTATATTGTTTTTAGCCTCAGAAAAGCAATTTTTTTCACTAAAGAATTGAGAGAAAAAGAAGCAGCCTGTGTTAAATTAATGCATCTTAATTATTTTCAGAGACAAAAGTGTATTACATCATCATTATGTAATTAGAAACAGAAAAATAGGGATAAATTATTTTTCCACACAGTAGAGATTTAAAAGTTAGAGACATAACCTTGTGGTAAGTTGAATAAAAATTAACTGTATTTTTTATATATATTAATATATATTAATAATTCCTTACGATTGTGTTCTAAAGTTTGTTGTTCTGTCGTTCTGTTTGTTTTTGTATCTGAAAATCATAGTCCTCTTTCTCAAATAAAAGATCAATGCGTGTATAAATATGTCTGTGTTAATATAAAGACAATTTTTGATCAGACATATTAATTAAAGTCAATATATATACTTGGAACAATTTTAAATGTTGAATTGAAAACTATGAGACTCTCTTATCCTCTAGTAATTAATGAGAAATAAAAGATAAAGTTTGTACTTATTGATCTAGGATTCTTGGAAGCGTGTAAGAGTGTGTAGAGAGTGAGTGGTTCGAATCTTAGTTAGTCCAATTTATGTATAAATTTTATAATAAAAATTTTTAAATGATAATTTCGTAATTATTCAATTAGTTCCCAAAATGATGTACCTTTTTCAATAACAATTTTATAACATTTGAAAAATATGATACTTAAACAACATTTTCCTTTATTATGCAGATGAATTGTTGCCGGATCCAGTGAATTTTTTTCTCCTGTAAATAATTTAATAATATATTTTCTAACTCGATGCAATACCTTATATTTTGAGCCAAATATCTGATAATTGCTTTGAATAGTACAAATTCAATAAATTAACCCAATAAAAATTTCCATTATATATGTCGTTCGTCTTTCTATTTTTTATGGAATATAAAGATATCTTTGTCAATGCCATATTTCATGCACTCAAATAACCTATATAGTGAGCTACCTTAATTTATGTACAATTTTTTTTTCTTTTTTCTAATGATTGATACCGGTCAGTCGAAGAAACATATCCGCGCTCAAGCCTCTATTAATGTACATTACTCGGTACATAATTTTAACAAAAAAAGGCAACCTAATACTAACACGCATATTGATCAAATTTTCCTTTTTTTTTTTATTTTATTTTCTCCCTACAATCAAATTTCTATGACTAAGAGCTTAGCTTAAAGTATCAATTATAAGGGCAGATGCAAGTTTCTGAAATCAATTAATCACTAGGAAAGCCGTATTATTTTTTTTTTGGGTGGGGGCGGGGGGGGGATGAAGAGGTTAACTTTATTAGACTGAATTAAACATTTACACCTTCATAAGAGACACATTAGTAACACTTATCTCCAATATTAGGAGTTTACAATTCAGATCTCCTTAAAGAGAATTCATTTGGAAACCTAATAATTAATAACCATGATAAACTACTGCTCCCAATTAGTGATCAATCTTACATTTAAAATTTATCTTCAAAACGAAAAGGAAAACCAGAAATTGGCTAAATTTAGGCCACAAATGAATTGATCGGAAGCTTGATATTAATCTAGACGTAAAAGCACTGGAAGAGACATTATCATTTTTATATCTTGTATTTTGACATTTGTTCAAATTATATCTTGTGTTTAACATTGACCCTTAGATTTGAAATCTATTACAAATTTATATCCTTACATTATTTAAAGCAGTTAATTTACTAAGATGTCACTTAAAAAATTAAAAATAAACTGTATAAAAATTGATCCGAGAATAAGTTTATTAAATTATATTAGTAAATTAACTACTCTAAATTAGTATCAGAAACATATTTTAAATTTAAAAGTCAACATTGATAATAACCAAAAAACAAGGTATAAATTAAACAAAGCGTCAAAATACAAGGTATAAAAGTGATACTACCCCGCACTAGAAAAAGTAAGCATCCTATTCCAATATATCTATTCTAACGTAAGAGTCAAATATAATAACTTGCATGTGCGATCATCATTAATTACTAGCTTTTTGTTAAATTTTTTTTTTTTTGAAAGGAGCGTTTTATTATTTTTAACTTTAAAGCCATTGTTGATTACTTCAAACTCAAACGATTTCACATAGAAATAATAATTCGATTATTTTGTTTTCTAATTATACTTTCTTTTTATATATAGGTGTAATATATGTATATATATATGTACTAGTAAAAAGTTGTACGTGCAATGCATATGCTTTGTTTATTATATGACATAAAATTTTAAATTTCTATGATCTATAAGTATATATGTAAAAAGAATCTAATTAATAACATAGTATATAATGAAGCAAATATACTTTCAAAAATGAAATAATAATGAAGCAAAGATAAATATATATTAACAATGAAGATCTTTTTAAATAAACAATGAATTTATCCAATTTTCAAAACTTTATAGACTTTATATATCTCTTGTTGCACATCAATTTATCATCTTACATGTGCATACAGGAAAATATGATGAAAATTCTCATTTCATAAAAGTTATTTATTTATAGACTTATAATAAGGATTTTTATCATTTAACTAATAAAGATAACAAAACTTGAAAAAAAATAATTAATTTGCACAAATACTATAATGGGAATAAGTGATTATTTAACTAAAAATATGACATAATTATTATATGTGGAACTTGGGAAAACAAAATGTACATAAATTCAAAATTCAAATTGTATTCATCTATTTATTAGAAGTTCAGTTTGTTTGGATAAAAAGTGAATAAGAGGCTTCTAGAAGATTGAATAAAATTTAGAGAAAAAAAATGTTATTCTCTTCGAGATAAATATGTAGAGCAAAACCCAACATACTACTTTAAGAATAATTTAAAGATAAAGAAAAATGTACGAAATAAATGAAAAAGTAAACAGAGAGAACTCATGGATTAGAATAAAAGATTAGAAAATTTTTAAGATTGTAAAGTTGCAAGCATAATATGATTAGTGACTCTAATGTTGAGATTGAAGATTGAATGCCTATAACTCTATAAAAATTGAGTTTATCGTGCTATTTTATTTATTAACAATATGTGTCTTTGAGTAATTTTAGTTTAGATTTTAAATAATTTAAGTTATTTGATTTGATTTGATTTAGATTCAGATTTATTTAATTTTATGTGATTTTATTTATTTGCATTATTAGATTTAGGTACGTAATTTAATTTAATTTAGTTTAGTTTAGGTTTATTTTATTTTATTTACTTAATTCAGAGTTTTATTCAAGATAATCTGATTTTAGTTATTTGAAAAAAAAAAAAAGAAAAGAAAAAATCTAGGTCAAAGATAAGCTCAGACTCACGCGAGTGAAGAAGAATGCCAGGCGCAATTTCGCCCGTCCGATCAAGGTAAGAGACTATCAGATTAGCGAGTGTCCTTCAAGCAAGGGCAGCATGAGTGGGATGGCTGGAGCATCGGACATCTGGGTCCTGCATGGTGTCAACTGGTGCAGCTTCTCTCTGAGGTGTCGGATCCAATGCTTTGCATTTTCATACAACTGGTTTGAATACCAATAAAACTTTGCCACGTCAACAAGTCAACATTTCTTTTTCCCTCTGCCAATCAAATGCCTAGAACGTGCCGAGCTTTTGCCACACAGGATTATTGCCTCCAGCTCAGATTCGTGAATTAAATAGAGAGGAAAAAAAAAGAAAAAAAAAAAGAGAAGTGATAAAGATAAACTAGGAAAGTACCACATCATACAACCAATCAGAGTGTAGTATTGGAATCCATGTACAACACAAACACTCTCTTTCCATCTATAAATAGACTACGAGACAAGAAAAGAAAAACACACTATTCTAGAGAGAGAAAGTGAGAGAGAGTAGTGGTGGAGTGGAGCTTCAGCCGTGGGATTTCTCTATTTAATTTTATTTTTTAGTTTTAGTTTTTATTTTTCTTAAGATGTTTAAATTAATTATTTTAGTTTTTATTTATTTAGTTATGAATTAAATTTGTTTCTAGGAAGTCAATGGATCCGTAACACGACTATTAATTTTTCTTAGTTTATTTTTAATTCCAATTTCTTTACATTACCAAGTGTTTATTCTATTTGTGCTTAATGCTTTTGATTGAATTCATCACTCAGTTAATTGATTCGGAATATTTAGACTAAATTAGAAGTTGAGGTTTAGAATATGTCTATGAATAGAATAACAAAAATTATATGGGATAGGAATATACTCATAAGTTTATGCAATTTTAAAAAAAATTATAGAATTTAATGAATCTTTTGCTTAATTCAATTTGCATAGGAATATAGTAAATTATTAAGTGAAGATACTATTGCCAAGTCTTGGAAGAGATTAGTAATATACATTAGAATATTCTAATTAGTACTTAGGTAAATTAATTGGATTAAAAAGTAATAATAGAAAATTAAGAGGATTGGGAAGGTGAAATTGATGTCCTAGGTTGTTTTTGCATTGATATTTTTCTCTATTTATTCTCTGGTAATTTATTTGCTTACATATTTTGTTTTTATTTTTAGTCTTTTTATTTTAATTTCTTCATTTTGAATTTTAATTTGTTAGATAAAATTAGGGTTAATATAATTTCAGTAATTAGTATGAAATTTTAGTTAATCAATCTCCATGGGACGACATCTTTACTTATTATTATATTACTTGTTATTGCGGTTTTGTGCACATGCGAATTTTACACAACAAAAGCCCCACACTTCTAATTTAAAAATTAATAATAATAATAATAATAATAAAACATTATTTATTGTAAGCTCTTTAAATATAAAAATGTTCTTGTTTAAAACTTTTTTTCCCAGTTTAAAGATGTTTTTTTTTTCCTTGGATTCTTGGGTTGTTGTTGTTATTTTTCTTTTTTTTTTTTTGGCTTCTTTTAGTATTCACTCAAGGTATTTGAATTTGAAATTTTCCTCTTCAAATTTTAGCTGGTCATATTTATTTCGGTTAAGTGTAAAGTTTTCAAACTGTTGTCTATTTTCTGACATTTTTATTTAACAATCAATTAGGTAGAATATTCTGAGAAATTTTAGGAATAAAGATATATAGTTATGACTATTTAATTTCCTTATAATTTGCATCTAAACCTACGTCTTTGATTTTGCCTAAACTATTAAACCAACCATATTTCTCATTTCGGGAAGTACTAAATAAAAGAAAGTTATAATCTTTTTTCTGAAAAGAAATGATTAATAAATAAAGGAGAATGATCCGTAAAGATCACCCCCTTAAAAAAAATAATACATGTAAAAAAATTTTTGTATATATAATTGTATCCGGATTTGTGCCTTTATTAGTGATGTTCAAGAGCTTAAAAAAAAAAAGGAAAAAAAAAATCATTTTGATATATGTGTAGGCCTATATATATTTCTAAAAAGACATATAGGCCTATTCTTACAGGCCAATAAAATCTTGATAAATGTATATTTTATAATAAAAAATTAAAAATTAGATAAAATTACTAAAGGAAAAACTTAAAAAGAAAAAGGATTTAAATGGAAAATAAATTGGACCAAGAGCTGTTTATCCGTGCTTAGTATATATAGTATATATATATATGTGTGTGTGTGTGGGAGTGTGCCAATTTCTTAATCTGAATAATAAATGAATGCAGAAGTATGATAAATGACTATGGGGATTGAATTTCTCTTTTTCAAAACTTATTGGACATCATCTCAAATCATATAGTCTATTTGTCAGGTTGCTATAAGATATTTGATTAATTCGATATATTTTTTCCCTTTTATAAAAGTTAAAAAAAAAAGCATAGATCCTTTTTGTTCAAATTTATTTTTGGATTTATGGCACAAATGGTCCTTAAACTATTCAATTTGTGATAATTTGATCCCAAAGTTTTAATTATGGCAATTAAGCCCCTAAACTTTCCGATTCGAAGCAATTTGGTTTATTAGCTATCTAAATTACAACTTACTGTTAAAATTTTTGACCAAGAACACACGTGAGAAGCACATTATAGCATCTGAAAGTGTACTTAACAGAAAATAAACAGAATGAAAGGATTTAGAGAGAACGAAAAATCTATTATTTGCAATCTTTTAGAGTTCTTAAAGCTGAAAATTTAGTAAAAATTTTTCTGTAATTATTTATTTTTATATTAAAAATTCTCAAATTACACTTCAAATATAGTTACAGATACTAAATCCTACTCTCAAAATTAATTAATAGAAAAAGCATCAATAGTACATATACGTCACATAATCTTACTTATTTTATTATGTCCACACACTTATAATTCACGAATGAAATGTTGCTTTTGAAATTATTGTGTGCAATGCATGTATCCCAATAAGAAACTCTTCCTTCACAGCGCCATTTTTTATAAATACTCTAATTGATAGTTTATTCCTACGGAGACAAATCTTTTGTACGTAGAGACGGATCTTAGACAACAAAAATTCCAAATCTATTATCTGCAGTTTTAGATCTAGAAGAAAATCACACGAAACAGTACAAAATAGCCGAAATAAATAAAATCTATACATACAAAGATCACAGGTAGGATATAATGCCCTTAGAAATTATAGATCTATTGCATACCTAATGGAAGGGTTATCAAAATAAAAAGAAAAAGGACAAAATCTGAACGAAAATACAATTTTGCAGAGTGCTCATGAGAGTTTCCCTCTTTGTGTAGAGGAAATTTAGAGTGGCAGGAATTGCAAAGAGGAGGAAGACCCTACAGTAGAAATCATTTCAAGCTTACTCTGTCTCTCTCTCTAGCTCTATCTCCTCTTTTTGCTATTGATTCAAATACATGCAATCCCTCTATTTTTCTTATATCAATTTCACCTACATAGGTTCAACATGTGCGCATGAACTCAAAACGTGTTACCGTAATTCTATGTTATTCTCTGTATTTATTTAGTGTAATGGTCTTTTATCTTTTTTTAGTTGTAAGGCTATTTATATACTCTTTGTTTCTCATGTACACTTTAGTTTGATACTAGCTAGGACTTTGAGTCTAATATTGTAGTAAGCGTACATGCCTTACTGGTACTAGGACTGTTCATACTATTCTTTAGCTTAATGTGCTACACACTCCTACTCATAGTGAAACCCTTCTAGACCCTACTTTATATTATATTATTGTTTATAGCTTGGTATATATTTCACTATTATATACATAGATATTGTATATATATGATCTTCACATCGATATTACATATGATATCTGCATTGTTCATTGATCAGTTTGTTTCTCTTCTACTATAGGTCATTGTGTTGCTTTTCTTCGTATTTTACAGTATTTTCGGGCACTCTTTTTCAGAGTCTTTTACTTCCAACGACCTAATCTTTGGGGCTTTGGGCATATTTTGATGCTAATTGGGCTAATCATCCTATAGATCACAACTCTACCATTGAATTAGATCTATATATTTTTGAGTGATCCTCCCGTTTCTTGAAAAGCAAGAATCCTCTGCATAGAAGCTATATTGTGCTATGACGCCTACTACTATTGAGATATAGTTTGGTTTGAGTGGTTATTTGCAGATATGGGTACTGTTTCTCTTTCTTGTCCTACTCCTATGTAAAGTAACAACTAGATTGCTATTCAGATTGCTCACAAGATATTCTTCCATAAGTGTAGATTTATTGTGATCTCATTCGTTATCACTTTCAGAGTGGTACAATCACTTTGCCTTTTGTATCTTCCTTCATGTATACAGATTGCATATTTCTGTTAGGTTATATTAGGATCACAAATAAACCAAATAGAAATACTAAATCATTTATGCTAAATTGACAGATTAGGGATTGTTGAATATACTTAAGTCCATGGCTAATATGTAGAAGATTAAAGATGGAGAGACCGAAAGAGGAAGCGAAAACAAAGAATAATGTCTTGAAGGTATTGATCTTCTGCAGCCTAAAACCATATGTCACTCAAATGGAGTTCTCTGTAACTGATTGTAGGTTACAGGGAATTGAGCGTACGTGATATTTTTTGTAACACCACTAGGCCTCACCCAAAAGTGCTAGCTTGAAGGTACTTTTGGGCTTATGGACTACCACTTAAATACCCATAATCTTTCCAAAGCATACCTGATGTGGGACTTGGGGCGTTACAGTCTCCCTCTGTTAAGGGCCTAGCATCCTCGCTTGGGGGTCCATATTCAATAGCCCACATATAACACCTATGGGCGGGGTCCACATTCACTACAATTCCGACCTGTGGCAGCCTTCCAAGGCCCACACAGGTATGGACTGAGTCGACTCTGATACCAAATGTAACACCACTGGGCCTCACCCAAAAGTGCTAACTTGAAGGTATTTTTGGGCTTATGGACCACCACTTAAATACCCATGATCTTTCTAGAGCATACCCAATGTGGGACTTGGGGTGTTACCTTTTTGGCTGTAGGGACCATAACCCTAATAGGTTCTTTAAATAGTTGATAAGTTATAGAGAATTGAGTGTACGTGATATTTTTGTGTTATATTCATGTTGGGAGAAAAAAATGTTGTTATGAAGCAAAGAAAAAAAAAACAAGAAAAAAAAAACAAAAAACAAAGACCGAGAAAAAAAAAAAAAAGAGAGAAGGAAATAATTTGATGAAAAATTTGAGTCCTTACCCTCTATTTTGTTTTTCAATATTGAGGACAATTTTGATTTTGAGTTTGAGAGAGAGAGGTTTTTGATTTTCATCATTTTGTCTTATTTCATTTCTTTTATTTTAAAAAAAGAAAAAAAATATTATAAATAAGTATTTATTGGAGTATTGATAGAAGAAAAATTTAGTTGAAAAGAAGTGTAGGAGTTCTATTTGGTGTATCAAGGAATAACTCTACAAAGGTTATAGATTAATGTACTTAAGGATAATTTGAACCTCAAATTTTTTTTTCCAAAATTATCTTACATTTGCTCAAGCCGACATTACAAACTTAATGAAAGACCTTTCGATCTTTGATGATAATTTAACATATATTAGTGGAAAGCAACATGAAAAATGGGCATATGGTAGTTCTAAATTGCATTATATAGAGATATTTCATTGTCTATCAAAATACATAAGTCTATCTGAAGTTTATTTTATTAAGTGATATTGATTTTGCATACACTTGCATATTATGAGTCTTGAGTGGAGTTAAATTGATGCTTGAAGTTAAAAATCTAGATAATCTCAATGTTTATATTTCCTTTGAGCTTAGAACATTTTGTGGCTTTGGAGATACTTGCACAGTTTTTGATTCGATACGAAACTCATACTTTGTCATTTGTCTTTAGTACTTAATTTGTATTTTGCTTTTCTTTTTCTTGTTTTGCTTGTAGTTTCGGAGTATTTCATGAGTGATTAATTCACTCACAAATCAAGTATTATTCAACTCAAACAATTGTAAGATCTTAAGTATTTTTATTGGTTTGATGTGTTTTTACTTATTTTTATAGTTCTTGTAAATAAATATGAATCAAGATAAATTGTTGCCAAATATAGGTAATTCAACCCTTTTCATAAAATTTGAGTCCGATACGAATACAACGCAATGAAAATCAGGCAAAACGGAGCTAAAACGAAGAAATGTCGCCTCTGGGAAGAAAAGCTATTGTGCGGAGTTCCAGAACCGAGAGCGCCGTGGCTCTTGAATAGTAGTGCTACGGCTATCTGGAATTCAGACTTCCAAATGCTACCTAGCATCCTGAAACACGTTTTTAGCGAATTTTTAAAGCCAATCTGGACTCTTGATGCCATATGATCGAATGGTTGACATTCCACCTAACCTAGGTCACCATGGAGCCCCTTAAATACATCTTTAAGCCTTCACTTAAGGTATGGAAAATTGGAGAGAAAACAGAAACTTGAGAGCTCAAAATGCTGGTAATTCTGAAAAACAAATTTCTGAAAAACGATTTTACCGAAAATGATTTCCACAGTTTTGTAAATAAATCAAGAACGCAGCGGAATTGGTGTTTTAAAATTTTTATTGAAATTTTACAAAACAAAATAAAACAGGATCGTTGATCTAACATAAATCAATTCATGGATCTAGGTTTAGATAAAACCTGGAACCGCTTCACAACTATTAAGCCTTCCTGTCTATTCTCTAGAGCCCGTTGAGTGATCTGGTGTATGGGCACCTTCTTGATTCCCAACGAGAGATGAGCGGACGATCCGGAAGACGATCTTCCTTCTCCTTGACTACACGTCTACGGCCATGGGTATCTCTCCCTCGGCGGCCATGAACAAACACGGGACTTCTCCTGCGGCGGCTCGTTACTCTCACTCTCTCTTTTTCTCTCTGTTTCACGCCAAGCACAGTTTTTGTGCATGTAGTAGGCGTGTAGCTCTTATGTTACAGGCTTAGGAGAACTTTTCTCTTAAGTACTAGAGAGATGTAAACCCTAGTGGGCTTATTGGGCTCAACTGACCATCCAATTAGTATTGGGCAATGTGTGAGCTAGACAGGGGACCTTATGGATCCAAATAGTCTAAGCTCCAATGGGCCAACTGCCCACAGGCATAATTAACTCTTAATTATGACTGGGCTTAATATTGGGGCACTCCACTATAGGCCCAATATTGCACTCTTAGACTAAATGTCATATATTTTCTGTGTAGCTAATTAACATTTTAATTAACTTGATCCATTTAGCATATACTATACCTGCAGATATACCCTCGATGCAGTGCCATTCTAGTGAGGTGAAATTATCGTATTATCCCTCTCGTACATATTTACCTTTGAGTTGCCATTTTTTATCTAATGGATAATGATTGACTACGGTGTTTGTAACTGCCTATACAAACACAGTCAAAGTCACAAAGTGAATACCTGGCGCCTGGTTTTTATTATCCAAGTCCTTGAAAAAACTCAAAGTGACATTATATGCATAGTGTCCAAATCATGAAAGGCGTTCTCGTCAATTCACAAATCTTATCTTCCAAGATACCGGAGTTCGAACCATATAATCGGAACTAGTCCTTTAGTAAGTCAAAAAGATAAAACTCATGAAAGCAAGTCTGACAATCACTAGGATTAAGGTAATCTTGCAATAGTGCTAGATTAGTGAAAGATAGAACATTGAGTTACGGCACTTAACCTCAAATTCTATTTTCACTTGGTCCAGTTCAATGCACTTATAACTTTCTTATAATGCACTAGTGTTTCTATCCGAAGTCAGACACTTCGATGATTGGAGACTTCATCAATCCCATTGAAATAGACAACACTACATTCTACGGCAAAATAAAGTATTCCATCTTTATGTACAGAATGTGAACTTTTAATTTAGACATAATGAAATAAAGAATTTAGTCTCCCACATGTGAACACTTCACACGATTAATTCTTTATTACTCATTATTAGTCATGGAAACTTTTAGACGTTTGCATAATAGAAAACATAAACATCACATGTACANGCAAGGTTCTTCTGCTAAGGCTATCTTACTCACTATAACGTCTCCCTATTAGGGTTAACACATAACAAAAGGTTGATCCTCTGGAGTATATTTTTAGATCGAGCATCCGAATTAATATATCTTATATAAGTCAGATCTTTCTCCAGAATAGACAAGTACATAGTTCCTATTTCTCTGAAGGTACTTAAGGATACACTTGACTATAACTCTATGTTCAGGTTCTGGATTGGATTAGTAATAACTTACTATTCCAACAGCATAATAAATATCATGCTATTGTGCTAACCAAATTCTTATTGATGATTGCCATCCTATATCATTCCCAATGATTAGTATATCATCAATATGTATAAACCAGAAAAAATCACTTTGTTACCCTGAATCTTTTATAGATACAAGATTTATCTATATATCGATCAAATCGATAAATTCTAGACAAATGCTTAAGTCTATAAATTAGATCTTTAAAGTTTCACAAACTTTATTTTCTTGGCCTTTTTAAATGAATCCCTCTGGCTGTACCTTTTAGATACAGTCATCAAAATTGCTATTCAAGAAAGCTATCTTGACGTCCATCTTTTATATCTCATAATCAAGAGATACAACTATAGAAAAGAGTATATCAATAGACTTGATCATAACAACAGAATAGACATTCTTTCTGTATATAATCCTTTTTCAACTAACTTGCCTTGAAAGTCTTTACTTTCTCGTCTATTCCTCTTTTTATCTTATAGATTAATTTACACCTAAAAAGTTTTACCCCTCTAGATGGATCTATAAGATTCGAGATTCTATTAAAGTACATAGACTCTAATATGGATTCTGTTGCCTTTTGCCAAAAATCTATATCAACATCATTTATTTCCTCTTAGTAGATAAAGTAATCAGATTCTAGGATATAGAACTCTCCTATTTCCAAAAATCTACCAGATTATCTCACAATCCTCACACTACAATGAGGATCTGATATATATTGATCTTTTAGTGATTTATCCTTCCTTAGTGCTTACTCTATTCTATCTTTCATAGATAGGCTGATTACATCATCAGTTATTTTCTTAAGAAATAACTTACTTTGGGTCGTAATAATAAACAATTGAACAACAACTTAATCATAGCCAAAAGTTTTTATTGTCTGTGAGATATTCCTAAGAATTCTCTATAGAGGTATTCAATGCTTCGATCCAATCGATGCATCTTTATGCTTTTCCTAATTATCTTTTAGATTTCCGCTTTCAATTCTTTGAACTTTTTGAAAGAATTCAATTAGCAGTAACATTAGGTAAACATAATAAAATTTTGAATAATCATTCATAATGATTTATTCAAAACCTCATTGGGCTTGATTG
>JXTC01000081.1:836264-928774 GCA_002914845.1 Trema orientale | reverse complement strand
GCGGCCATGAACGAACACGGGACTTCTCCCGCAGCGGCTCGTCACTCTCACTCTCTCTTTTTCTCTCTGTTTCACGCCAAGCACAGTTTCTGTGCATGTAGTAGGCGTGTAGCTCTTATGTTACAGGCTTAGGAGAACTTTTCTCCTAAGTACTAGAGAGATGTAAACCCTAGTGGGCTTATTGGGCTCAGCTGACTATCCAATTAGTATTGGACTATGTATGAGCTAGACAGGGGACCTTATGGATCCAAATAGTCTAAGCTCCAATGGGCCAACTACTCACAGGCATAATTAACTCTTAATTATGACTGGGCCTTGTCCATTAATATTGGAGCACTCCACTATAGGCCCAATATTGCACTCTTAGACTAAATGTCATATATTTTCTGTGAAGCTAATTAACATTTTAATTAACTTGATCTATTTAGCATACACTATACCTGCAGATATATTCCCGATGCAATGCCATACTAGTGAGGTGAAATTACCGTATTATCCCTCTAATACATATTTACCTTTGAGTTGCCATTTTTCATCTAATGGATAATGATTGACTATGGTGTTTGTAACTATCTATACAAACACAGTCAAATTCACAAAGTGAATACTTGACGCCTGGTTTTTATTATCCAAGTCCTTGAAAAAACTCAAAGTGACATTACATGCATGGTGTCCAAATCATGAAAGGCGTTCTCGTCAATTCACAAATATTATCTTCCAAGATACCGGAGTTCGAACCATACAATCAGAACTAGTCCTTTAGTAAGTCAAAAAGATAAAACTCATGAAAGCAAGTCCGACAATCACTAGGATTAAGGTAATCTTGCAATAGTGCTAGATTAGTGAAAGATAGAATATTGAGTTACGGCACTTAACCTCAAAATCTATTTTCACTTGGTCCAGTTCAATGCACTTATAACTTTCTTATAATGCACTAGTGTTTCTATCCAAAGTCAGACACTTCGATGATTGGAGACTTCATCAATCCCGTTGAAATAGATAACACTACATTCTATGGCAAAATAAAGTATTCCATCTTTATTTACAGAATGTAAACTTTTAATTTAGACATAATGAAATAAAGAATTTAGTCTCCCACATGTGAACACTTCACACGATTAATACTTTATTACTTATTATTAGTCATGGAAACTTTTAGACGTTTGCATAATAGAAAACATAAACATCACATGTATATAATTGGGATATAATATGGAATTTATGAACAACAAATAGATAACACTTAAATCCAATAAACATTGTTTAAAATGCTAAACAAAGAAACTGCTTTCTAGGGCATATTCCCAACACAAAAATCATAGAGAGAAAAGAGCTTGGAGCTAAAACTTAGGAGAGGAAGCTTGAGAGAATTGCTTGAAGAATTGAAGCTTAAAGTTCTACCTGCACAAAAGAGTTTTCTCATCCTCTTTCTCACCCTAATTTCATTTGAATTTTGTATTATGCTTGAAGTTATGAATATGTTTGGATATATGAAATTCTTGTTGGAATTAATATTGGATTCTCTTATGTTGAATTAATTGTTATATGCTTGGGGTATGTTGTAACTTAAACTTTGATTCTATGAGTTGATTTCCAATATGTTCTTTGATATTGTTCTTGAATTTATTTATGCTATTCTATGCTTAATGCTTCTTAACTAATTAGCTACTAATTGGATGAATTTTTTTTTTTTTGGATTTTGGCACTTGAGAAAGGAAATTTTAGAAATAACCATAGGATAGTATAACCTAGGACTTATAGAGTTTGAGAGAGCTCATAATTCCTAATTTCTAGGTTCGGAATAGAGATATTGGAATCGTAATTTAAGAATGATTTCAGTCGGCACTCGAGGGAGGGAGTAGAAATACCTTTGGGTTCTTAGCTGATAAACTAGGAATAATTGATTAGAAAGCAATTGGTGATCCAAAGACGTAATTGATAATTAAATTAATTCAATCCCCTAGTACATTTGTGCATAGAGTTTCTATATTTTATTTTTGTATTTATATTTATATTTTTGTATTTATTTAAATTATAAATTCATTTAGTTTGGTTGTCTAAATAAAGATAAGTCACGATAATTCTTGTACTTAACAATAATTTAATACCCAATTCTTCGTGGAATCGACAACTCTCTTATCACTTTATTACTTGTATACGACCCATGCACTTGCGGCTATTTTATGTATATGAATTATAGTATTATAATAGTTCCTGTTGGGTATCCATTAAACCCAACTGGGTAACTAACAGGGTATCCACACTAGTATCCATATCCAGTTCGATATTCTGTCCAAGCTTTATTAAATCACTTATTGGGTTCTTATAAAATAATATAGCCCAATACAATTATTTTGTAGGAAATACAATTTCCTAACAATCTTTCACTTGGGTCACATATGCACCATACACAATTATATTACAAACTGAAGTATGGCCATAAAATTGCCATATTATTCCCGAATATCCCCAAAGTTACAATCCCGTCCATCAGACATATTAGCACGAAACCAAGTGCTCGTCGTTACACTTATTTGGATGATAACTAGAACTCTCAATGGTCACCATACCAATCAGCCTGAATAACATAAATCGAGTATGGAATGTGGCATAGAAATTACACATAATGTGATTTACCGTGCCTATTTCCAACTGGTTCTCCTTAAACTTTATTGAGATTGACCTTAGTCTTTCTCTTTAGTTTATTACCGCAAACTTTTAATGTTAAACCACAATAGGAAAGCAAAATAATATAAAATATATCATATAATATATAATGAACAGATTCTATGAGAAAATCCACCAATAACTAGAATACTGCAGTATACAAAAGAAAATGTCACATAAAGTACCTAAGCCAAATTACAAACTTCCACTAAAACTGCATACCATCCAAATATACAACACCTATATGAGCAGTGTGCTCGTGAAAGACCTTCGGTGGTAAACCTTTGGTGCGCGAATCTGCTATCATGTAGTTTATACCGATATGCTCAATTGATACTAAGCGACTATGAACTTTCTCTCTAACAGCCAGAAACTTGATGTCAATGTATTTTAACTTTGATGAGCTCTTGTTGCTGTTGGAATATAGAACTGTCGAGTTATTATCAAAACAAAGCTTCATTGGCTTTTCAATACTATTTACAATGTCCAGCCCGGTGACAAAGTTTCGCAACCATATTCCTTAATTGGATGCCTTATAACAGGCTATGAACTCTGTCTCCATAGTTGAAATAGCTGCGAGTTTCTGCTATGCACTCTTCCAGAAAATAGCACCTCCAGTCAAAAGTAAGTCATAGCCCGATGTGGATCTCTTGCTATCTAGGTATCCCACAAAATCAGAGTCGGGGTACCCAATGCTCTCCGAAATGTTCGATCTCTGATAAGTGAGTATGTATTCTTTTGTTCTCTATAAGTACCTTATAACCCTCTTTGCTATCTTCCAATGATCCACTCGAGGGTTACTTATGTATCTGCCCAATATGCCAACTATGAACGCAAGATCCAGATGTATACATACCTGAGCATACATCAGACTCCCTACAGCCAAAGCATAAGAAAACTGTTGCATGACTTCTTTATCAACATCATTCTTAGGGCTTTGACTGAGGCTAAATTTATCTTCCTTAGACACCGGTGTGTCCATTGGTACACATTTATCTATACTAAATCTACTGAGCATTATCTTGAGATAGCTCTTTTGTAATAATCCAAGGATACCCCGAGAGTAATCTCGATGTATCTATACACCTAATATAAAAGAGGCGACTTTAAGTTCTTTCATTTCAAAATTCTTCACAAGAAATCTCTTGATGTCGTGTAATAAGCCTATATCACTACTTGCCAGTAGTATATCATCAACATAAAGTAGTAGGAAGATAAACTTACTCCCACTGAACTTATAGTATACATAATCATCAACATGATTCACCTCAAAATCGAACGAGAGAATTACCTTATAAAATTTGTATACTATTGACCGGAAGCCTACTTGAGACTATAGATAGACTTTTGCATATTATAGACTTTGGATCTCCTGATATAGAGTTTTCTAGTTGCATCATATATGTCGTCTCATCAATGTCACCATTGAGAAATGCTATCTTAACGTCCATCTGATAAAGTTCAAGATCAAAATGAGCCACAAGTGCCATAATTACTCCAAAAGAGTCCTTCGGAGCAACCGGAGAGAATGTTTCTTTAAAGTCAATGCCTTCATTCTGAGTGAAGCCTTTAGCGACAAGACGTGCCTTATATCTCTCAACATTGCCTTTCGAATCCCGTTTCGTCTTAAATATCCATTTGTAACTAATAGGCTTTGTACTTTCAGGCAATTTGATAAGATCCCAAACATCATTATTTCTCATAGACTTCATCTCCTCATTCATGATATCAATCCACTTTTGAGAGTTAGAACTTTGTTTGACTTGTGTGAAGTTGATTGGATCATCTTCCACTATCCTGATGTCAAACTCATATTCCTGGAGATATACAGTATAGTCATCTAGAATCGCACTATTCATTTCTCTAGTGAACCTCCTTAAAGGTACTTGTTCTTGAGGATGTTGAGTTTGCTCTACAGGAGCATTTACCTCAACTGGATCAGGAACCTTCTGGATATTGTCTTGAACTGGAGCAATTACATCTTGAACAATGATATTGTCAGGAATAAGATCTTAAGTATCCTGACCGTTGTCAATAGCAACCATAGGAAGAGAAATGAATTCCTTTTCAAAGATAATGTCCCTAACATTATCTTCCCTCTCAAACTCAATATCCTTAAGAAATTTGACATTTTCTGTCTCAAAGAAATACTTTACTATGGGATCGTAAAACTTATAGCCTCTAGATCTTTCAGAATACTCCACGAAATAGCAGCTTATTATTCTTGAGTCCAGTTTCTTTTCATTTGGCCTCTAAGACCTTGCCTCATCTAGACAACCTTAAATGTGTAAGTGGTTAATACTGGGCTTTCGTTCAGTCCAGAGTTTATAAGGGGTTTTAGCTACTACTTTACTCGGTACTCTATTAAGGATATATACTGTAGTTTTGAATGCGTCTCCCCATAGTGATTCTAGTAAGGTGAAATGACTGATCATACTCCCTGGTAAGGTAGAATGATTGATCATACTCCTTACTATATTCTTTAGTGTCTGATTGTATCATTCAACAACACCATTCATACTAGGTTTCCCAGGTATAGTATATTATGGGACGATACTGTACTCTTCTAAATACTTAGCAAAAGGCCTTGGACGTTGCTCATCTGATCCATCGTACCGACTGTAGTACTCACCTCCACAATCAAATTTGACAACCTTAATTTTCTTTTCAAGCTGATTTTCAACCTCAGCTTTATAAGCCTTAAATATGTCCAGTGATTATGACTTCTCATAAATCAAATATATGTTCCCATAGTGAGAATAATCACCTATAAACATGATAAAGTACTGTTGTCCATTCCAAGAAGCTATGGAGAATGGACCATAGATGTCCATATGTATCAATTCTAAGATGCTAGAGCTCCTATTGGCACCTAACTTCCTAATGTTTGTCTGTTTCTCCTTTATGCACTCAACGCAGAATTGAAAGTCTGCCAAATCAGGGAGGCCAAGGATTCCATTAGACACAAGACATTTAATTCGTTGTTTAGAAATGTATCCTAAGTGTCTATACCACAGCATCGATGAGTCCTCATTAGTTAATTTTCATTTTGTACCTCTTGAATTAATATGCAAAGTCTCATTAACGGAGGATTAGGTATTTAACATATATAAGCTGTCATTAAGAAAACTGGTACCATCAACAATTGAATCATGCTTAATTCTAAATAAATTAAATCTGAAAGAACATGTAAAACCAGATTTGTCCAATCAGAAATAGAAACTAAATTCCGCCTTAAAGATGGTATCACAAAAGTCTCATACAAATCCAAATGTCTCTCAGAATTCAAAAACAACCTAAAACGCCCTATGGCCTTCATCTTAGATGTTTGACCATCGCCCACATAGATGACTCTTTGAGCATCACTTCATTTCTGGCTTCACAAGGAACCTTGCATGAAAACACTTATGTGAGTAGTAGCACCCGAATCTATCTACTAAGAATTTTTAGTTATAGAAGTTAAATTAACTTCAGAACAAACATAAATGAGAAGCTTATCCTTCTTAACATACCAAGCTTTGTACTTAGCATATTCCTTTTTCAAATATGCACCCTTTCTACAAAAGAAGCAACCTTGCTCATCGTGTTTCTTCTGTACCTTAGCAGGTGGAGCCACTGCAACTTCTTTACCCTTATTTATTTTCCTCTTCTTTGCCTTAGAGGTAGTAGTCAAGTTTATACTTTCTGGCCTTTTGGCTTTGATTTTCTCTTCCTCCTGAACACGGATGGCTATTAATTCATTAATATTCCATTTGTCCTTTTGGGCGTTGTATATATTCTATAGGTTCCCATACTGTTTAGGAAGAGAAAGCAAAACCAAGGCCATAAGAAAATCCTCAGAAATTTCGAACTTGAGTTCCTTAAGCTTGTCAGCCAAATAAAATATCTGTATGATGTACTCCCTCATATTTTCTTTGCCACTATACCTCATTGAGATGAGTTTCCCTAAGATAGTAATTATCTCACCCTTTTCATTCTTGAGATATAATTTCTCAAGAGCAGTAAGGAAAGCCTTAGCATTTTCCTCTTTAGCAAAGAGCTCTAAATGATTTCTAGAATAGAGTGTTTTATGAGTATGGCACTCATACGATTCGACTTTTCCCACAGCTCAAAGTTCCTTTTATCCTCGGTGGAACTTTCTTCCATAAGAGTAGTGGGTTGGTTCTTTCTGAGTGCCAGGTCAAGATCCATAGAACCCAGTATGATCATGACATTCTCTTTCTAGGTCTTAAAATTTGTGCCCGTAAGCAGAAGAATTGTACCCAGATTGAAAGAAATACTAGTAGTAGAAACTGAACAGAGAACAAAATAAAACCATAAATTAAACATGCTCACAACTTAAATATCATATATAGGCGTACAATTTAATCACAAGATATATAAGTAAGACATTTATCACATAATCATATAAAGCACACTACATCACAAGATACCTAGCACAACATTAACAAGTCTTCCTTTGGGCTGACTCATTAACTTGTAAGTGGTACTCTCAAGTCCAATGATCAAATACTAATACTAAATCCTATAAAAAAACAAACCTTCTTTTGGGTCGATTTAATTGCTAACATGAAAACCAAACAACTGTCACGCGTTTACCATTACATGTGTGTTTGTTGTCGTGCCAAAACTCACGACATCTTCATATATCAGAATAAAGAAGATTACACAATAGAGGTTGTTTTGGCAACTTACTGCTTTATCGATTCTATCCCAATATATAAGACAAATGGTAGAATGAAAATCATCGGAAATGCCCATGCCAAACAAGATTTTTATAAACACAAAACAAAAGCAATTGAGTTTATAACATTTATTAACTCTAGAATCCAAACAGAGTTTTCAACGGATAAATACGGGTCGTTACTTTAATTGATTTTGAGGTAATTAAACTTTAGTGCTCATATTTTAGATTGGATCCCCTTGAATTGGGTCGAAAATGACTCAATTCTACCAAAAAAGGGACCAAAATACTAAAACTGGGTCAAAAATTGACCCTTGTACCCGAGAGGTCCATGCTGCGGTGCCAACTTGGACCCAAAACATGAAAGAGCATTGTGGTGCTCGTTGCTGAGCACTGCAGTGCTATGTATTCTGGTCAAAAGACCAGAACCTTTATTTACTGAGTGCTGTGGCGTTGCATCTACAACGTTGTGGCGTTTGACCGAATATTGACATAGCACTGTGGCACTACAAGTATAGCATCGCGACGCTGCATTGATTTTCTGCAAAAAAAAAAAAAAAAAAACCAAAATACCCTAAATCAACAATTTTAAGCCTTAATAATCACATTTAATAACCCTAAAACCCAGAAATAAACCTCAAAAACATCAAAATAATTAGCATATCATAAAGATCACAGATCATGCATGAATAATCCAAAACTTAAAAAACCTAATAGGCATAGATTATCAAAACTAGAGTCATGCACGATTAACCTAATGAATTTAATATGAAAACATGCTCTGATGCTACTTGTTAGATGATATTAGGAGTGCAAGTAAACCAAGTAGAAACCATAAATTATTCATGCTAAATTGACAAATCATGGATTGTTAAATATACCTGAGTCTATGGCTAATCTGTAGAAGATTAGAGATGGAGAGACTAAAAGCGAAAGTGAAAATAAAGAATGGTGTCTTGAGGGTTTTAACCTTCTGTAGCCTAAAACCTTATGTCACTCAGATGGAGTTTTCTATAACTGATGGTGGGTTATAGGAAATTGAGCGTACGTGATATTTTTAACTGCATGGACCATAATTCTAATAGGTTCTTTAAATAGTTCTTGTTGGATATCCATTAAACCTAACTAGGTGACTAACAATGTATCCACACTGCTATCTATACTCCGTTGGATATTTTAACGCAGTTTTATTAAATCACTTATTGAACTTTATGAAATAATATAGCCCAATACAATTGTTTTATATACGTGATCTAACATAGGAAATACAATTTCCTAACAATTTCTTTACAAAGTCACATATGCTTCCGTTACTTTATTTTATTTGTTTATTTTATTGGCATAATCTCAAGTGCATCTTGAATTTGAGGGGCTTTTAAGAATTATTCTTGTATATATTTATTTATTTAGTAAGGGTATATCAGTCTTTTATCTTCTTTACTTTCTTTTTTCTGGGATAAAATTTATCTTCTTTACTTGTAAGGTTATTCATACTCTTTATTTCTCATGTACACTTTATTCTGAACAGTTGCAATAAAATACCTAAGGCCTCCTATAGTTCCTTCTCTATTGAGTCTTATTTGTATAGAATAATTTCGCTCAAATTATAACTAAAAGTATATATTGTCATAATTTTTTTTGGTAATAATGTAATTAGAGCTCTACACAATACTCCTTTTGTAAGTATCATATTAATTTTGCCAGGGAATTGTTTACTTTTACATACTCGGAAATTATATTGCTATATTAATAGTTATAAGATTTTTTGCTGTAGTAGAGATCAAGTACCCACATATGATGACCACATAAATTGATATCATATATATATAGTGTGAAAAAACATAAACTACTATAGATTAGTTCACATGTAGAATATAGTCTTTTATTAAAAAGAAATTGGAGAATACAGTCATAAAGAACTGTTAATAAATATTTCAAAAAAATGTAGAATACAATCAAAAAAATGTAGAATATAGTCAAAATGGCCGGGGTGCCATTTTGAGCTCCTAGGGCACGAATACCTGGGCAATTTATGAATTTCGGTGTCGGGGCACCGTTTTATGGCACTGGGGCGCCAACACCTGGGAATTTCACTATATTTGGTGCCGGGGCACCATTTTATAGCGCTGGAGTACCAAGTCTCTATTTGTGGTACCCCAGAGTAGCGTCGGAGTACCAATTTGAGTTCTTAGGGCGCCAAAATAACAACAACTCTTCAATTTTTTTTTACACTTAAGCCCCTTTACCAACATCTTCATCACTTTGTCTTCAATACAATCACAACATAAGAACTTAAAATATGCTTCCCACTTTATTAACATCCTAACCTTAGGTCGCCTCCTAAGTAGTGCTTGTTTAATATCCCTAGCTTGACATAGCCACTCTTCATTGAGGATCGGTCAAGGTATTAGATGATTTAGCTCGATCAAGCTCTCCTCCTAGGTACTCCTTGAGCCGTTGAACGTTCTCCTTAATTCTTCTAGTTGGGCTCTCATTGTCTGCCTTAATTACACCACATGGAGACATATTAGTCTCGTTGGATGGTTCTGACTATCTTAACTTGAGCTTGTCTGGGAAGAGTTTTAGACAAGATTAACCAAGCACACTTCTTGGTCCTGGTTTAAAGTGATGATCACCATGCTTCTTCTTCTTTGTCTTCCAATTCTTTGTATCCTTCTTGTAAGACTTGTGATGGCTGGAAGAGGAGAGTGAAGGCTCTATAACTCTAATTGGAGGTTTGGACTTTGACGAATGTTTTGAGGCTTTCACAACTATGGTGTTCCCTTGAGCCTTCTTTGCCTCTTCATCAACGGAATGAATGATAGAGGCCTCATAATTGTTTAATGAAGCTTCCTTCAATGCATTGTCTTCAATTCTCTCCTTTACCAAGTCAACTCTATAACAATCATTTATGTCACTAGGAGAATCGACCTCTTTGAATATATTAAAGGATATCACTTGGTCCTCTATCCTAATGATAAGTTCTCCTTTGTACACATCAATGACGGTTCTCCCGGTTGCTAAGAATGATCTTCCAAGGATAATTGGAAAATTCTCATCTTCCCTTATGTCAAGAATAATGAAATCAACTGGGAAGAACAAAATGTCCACTTTCACAAGTACATTCTCAATGATTCCCCTTGGATACTTGATAGACCTATCCATAAATTGAAGCATAGTTGTAGTTGGTCTTGCTTCACCCAAACTAAGTTTTTGAAAAATAGAGAATAATATTAAATTGACACTAGCTCCTAAATCACATAAAGTCTTACCAAAGAAATGATCACCAATAGTGCACGGGATTTTGAAGCTTCTTAGATTCTCGAGCTTAGGAGGAAGGTTGTTTTGAAGAATGGCACTACACTCCTCCATGAGAGCAACGGTCTCATATTCCCCCAATCACCTTTTCTTGGAAAGGATCTCCTTTATGAACATTACATAACTCGGCATTTGCTCAAGTGCCTCGGCAAAGGGAATGTTGATGTGTAATTGTTTTGAACACTTCTAAGAACTTGGAGAATTATTGGTCAAGCTTCTTCTTTGAAAGCATTGAAGGAACAATAATGGTGGATTGTAAGAACATGGCTTTAATAGTGATGTTGAGGGACTCCCAATGCTCACATCTTCACTCGGCTTCTCTCTATCATTCTCTTTGGCTTGCTCTTCCTTAACAACTTCTTCAACCATTGGCTTAGATGGTGACAGCTTTCAGCAACTTTTTCCCACCTCTCAACGTGATAGCATTACAATGCTCCTTGTCCTCATTTCTTAGATTTACTTTAGTATTGCTAGGTAGCACTCCTTGAGGTTGGTTGGTCATAATATTGGCCAATATGCTAAGTTTTGTCTCCAAGGTTCTCATGGTGGGCACTTGATTTTAAAGGATAGCTTCGTCCTTTGCAATGTATTGCATGAGTGTCTCCTCCATAGATGGCTACTTCTCTTCTGGTGGTTACTCTTGGTTCTGAAATCCCTGATTTTACATTGATCTAGTATTGAGATTCTGCCCTTGTTAATTTTGGTTATTCCAAGAGAAATTTGAATGGTTTCTCTATCCCGGATTGTAAGAGTTGGAGTACGGATTATTGCAGTGTGGCTGATTGTAGTTCCTCACGAAGTTAGCTGACTCTGTGTTCAAAGGGTAATAAGAACTCAAGTGGTTGTCACCACATTGCTCACAAGCTCCAGCTGAGCTTGGTATTGCATGTACTCCATGGACCGCTATAGAGTCGAGCTTCTTGGTCTTTGACTCCAAGTTCTTGGTCTGGATACTAACTTGAGTTGCCCAAGAAGAGATAACTTCTAACTCATTGATACTAGTAGTTCTCCTTGGATTGACACGCTCGGCAAGCCATTGGTAGTTGTTTGCCACCATTTCCTCCAATAACTCATATGCATCATCCGATGACTTACCCATCAATGCACCACTGGTTGCTACATATGGTCCTTAAATGACCCATCAACCCATTGTATAATATTTGAACAAGAAGCCACTTGGGTATCCCATGGTGTGGACATTTCCTCATCAACTCCTTGTAGTACTCCCAAGCTTCATACAAAGACTTGTCATCAAACTGCACAAATAAGGTAATGTCATTCCTCAATTCAGCTGTCTTGGCTGGAGGGAAGAACTTGGCAAGAAATTTTTTAGCTAAGTCATCTCATGTAGTGATTGATCCTGAGAGTAAGGCATTCAACCAGTCCTTAGCCTTGTCCCTCAAGGAGAATGGGAACAACCTCAAGTGAATGGCATCCTTGCTAACTCCGTTGTGTTTGAAAGTGTTGCATATCTCTAGAAAGTTTATGATGTGTTGGTTAGGATCATCACTAGGCAACCCACCAAATTGGCGCATAGCTTACACCATCTAAATAATTGCTGGCTTCAACTCAAAGTTTGTGGCGTTGATAGCCAGCCTCCGACTGCTAGGACCAAACCCTTCGAGGACAGGAATCGCAAAATCTCTCAAGGTTCTAGTATTGTCTTGGTCTCCCATAGCTACTTGAGGGTTGACTTCTTGATTTCTCTCTCTTTGAATTCCTCTCAAAGTACGCTTAATCTCAGGATCAAATAGTATGAATTCCGCACTCCTTGTGTATCTCATATAGCGAAATGAAATACCTAAGATTCACAACAAAAATAAAAAGTTTGAATTAAATCGAAACTAATAGATATTAATATTAACAAGTAGTAAATTACCATACTCCCCGGCAATGGGGCCATTCCCTATTCTCCATTTTGAGCTCTTGAAGATTAGTTCTCTATCCCAGAGAATACTCTTCCATACAAGGAATGAACTTGACTTATCCTTAGCATGGATAAAATCTGAGACGAAAATATTTCCTTTCAATATCTATCTAGCCAAAGAGTGTGGATTGGTAATGAGGCGTCGTGCCTGTTTTACAACCAAAGCCTTTATAATAAAAGTTTGACATGTTGATAAAGCACATAGTAAAAGTTTTCAAAGCATTTATCAAATATTGTTAATTAAGTTCAAGTCTTTCTACTACGTTTTTCAAATTATGCTAAGATCATCGTTGGCTATATTTTTATAAAAAATTTAAATAAAGAGTGTTAACAATATTTTTTATACTATCATGTGTTACTGTTTAACATGTAGATTTCATATAGGGATTTGTCACATTTGAATGCCATGCATATTTGAATAAAAAAGAATATAATGGAGTTCACATATCAAATAGTGAGACAATGGAGTATGAAAGAAAATTTTGCTTAAACCTTTTTTTAAACAAATGTATTTGATAATTGAACTTTTTTTGTATCTTTGTAGTCTCATGAAGTCATTCTTTCAAAATTTAACAATTTGTCTTAATCAAAATTTAACAATGAGAGGAGATGTTGACAAGAAAAACAATATTAAGGAGCTTAAACCACCAATAAAAAGAAAAACATACATACATTTAACTAAGATTTAGATTTAAATGACAAAAAGACTTGACGAAGTGGGTTGGCTCAAGTAGTAAGAGCACCCACTACCTAGGATCTCGATCCTATGTTCAAGTCACACTGGGGATAGACGTGAAAGCTTATTATCCCTAATGGGGTGGGGTAGGGATTGGGTAGTAGTAGGTATTTTCCTTTAATTTGTAATAAGTGGATATTATTCGTTAAACCCCACTTGAATTAAAAAAAAAAAAACTAAGATTTAGATGACAAAAAGACTACGAGTAATTTCAAAGTGTATATACATTTTTTCTCTCTTAAATTACGGAAAAAAAAAAAACAGAATTGGTTTAAAAGAAAAAGTAAACCATTACCATAAAATAAATTACATAAAAAAAAGTGGGTACGGAGGAGAGGGAGTCAACACTCGGGAACCGTGATTCATAGAGATACTTGCAAATTGACTCGCTGTCAGTGGCTACACCATTTATTTTCAGACTATGAATCTGTGGGGTCCACTTCCATCCCTCGCGCGTACCATTCACTCCCTTAAATATGTATTCTCACCCAATCTCGTCTCCTCTTTGTACTCACGCGCCAATAACATATATTGTTTAATATAATATCTAAGGTCCTTTAATTTGTAATAAGTAGAGGTCATTAGTTAAGTCCTACTTTAATTTTTTTATTAAAAAAAACTAAGATTTAGATGACAAAAAGACTAGGAGTTATTTCAAAGTGTATATACATTTTTTTTCTCTCTTAGATTGCGGGGGGAAAAAAAATAGAATCAGTTTAAAAGAAAAAGTAAACCATTACCATAAAATAAATTACATAAAAAAGGTGGGAACGGAGGAGAGGGAGTCAACACTCGGGAACCGTGACTCATGGAGATCCTTGCAAATTGACTCGATGTCAGTAGCTACACCATTTATTTTCAGACTATGAATCTGTGGGGTTCACTTCCTTCACTCGCACGTACCATTCACTCCCTTAAATACGTATTCCCACCCAATCTCGTCTCCTTTATGCACTCACGCGCCAATAACATATATTGTTTAATATAATATCTAAGGGTGAACTGCAAAAAAAATACCCTCAATCTTGTGTACTATGTAATTTAAACCCTGAAATTTGGATTCTGCAAAATAATACCCTGAGATTAAGAATTTCTGAAAATTAATACCCTGGTTAGGCTTTTTGACCAATTTTAGCAACCAAAAAATAATAATATCCTCTATTAAAACTAGATTAATCCTTATTATTCTTCTTAATTTTGAGGATATTATTATATTTTATCAGTTAAAATTATTTAAAAAGTCAATTCATGATATTAATTTTCAGATTTTCTTAATCTCAGGGTATTATTTTGCGGAGTCCAAACTTTAGGGTTTAAATTGTAGAACACTCAAACTTTATGGTATTTTTTTGTAGTTATGCCTAAATCTAATGGCATACAAGATGCCCCTATTGTTAGCAGTAAAAACACTGCTCGTATACTTAAATGACCCCATATACTTATATTTTGGTTTTTAATATGCAGACGCCTTTTTCCCCCTTTTTTTATTTAGTTAATTATGACATTTTTAAATTAATGTTTATCATATTTTTATTATCTAGTATTTTGACTTTTTTTTTTCAGTTTATACATTGTATTTAAGTTATTAATATCAAGGAAAGTGTTAACATGTCTATTGGATTTAAAAGTTGTGACATCACTTTTGATCATTGATTTAAATTTAGTAATATAACCTTTCGATTATTTTAAAAAGTTAGCTTAAATTTAGAACTAGATTAAAATTGTAAATAAAGCAACAAAAATTCAAAAAAATTAAATTTAAAAAAGATTCAAAAAAGCTAGAATTTTTTAGATTTATTAATTTTACTACATATTTGAATTTGTATTAATTTTTAAGTATATATGTTTAAACTTAAAAAAGAATTTTTGTACATTTAGGGGTCAAAATTATTGGTGTATGACCTAGAGAAATTATAAATTAGTCACAAATTTTAAATCTAAATGACAATATTTAAAATAACCAAAATAGGAGATATAAGCTAAACAAATTAATAGTCAAAATACAATGTACAAAATTGCAGTTATCTCTTGAATTAATTATAATTTTGATTTCTAAAGTAGTTAGTCTCGTCTTAGTTTTTAAACTTCTAAAACGGTAATATGTTAGTCGATCTCTGAAGACTTATTCCATTATAAGTCTGTTAAATTTAGGCTATGTTTGGTAGAAAGGAAAGAAAGTAGGAGGGAAGAAAAAATTAGGAGGGAAAGAAAATGTGTAGGATGGAAAGAAAAGTGTCTTTCCTCAATTGTTGTTTGGTATGTAGGAAGGAAAGAAAATTAGTATATTTTAAAATGACTATTTTGCCCTTTTTATTAAAATTTTAAAAGTAGTATACAAGGTTAATTTGGTAAATTTACTTTAAAGCATTTGTAAAAAAACTTTTCCTCTCCCTTTTCTCTCCATTTTTGGGAGGAAAATATTAGAGTGGGTCTCACTATATTTTTACCTCCCATTTTCTCTTCCCTTCCCTTTTCCCTCTTACCAAACAACCCAAAATTTTTTTTCCCTCCACTTTTCCCTCAAAACTTTTCCTTCCTCTCCCTTTTCCTTCCTACCAAACATAGCCTTAAGGACAATATTAGTATGGGTCCCTATAAACTACGAAAACTATATTTTATTTGAGTATTTTTAACGTTAAAGATTTATCATGAAATTTTTAAAGGGACTTGAATAAAATAATTTTAAAAAGTTAGCTTAAGGTAGTTGAGACATTTTCAATAGTTGAAGGACTAGCAAGACAATTAGCCTTCTTTTAGTTTCTGTAAAATCCAAGCTAATTTTTTAAATTTCAACAAAAAAGAAAAAGTTTGGTTTTTAAGATACTTTTTAAACAATTTTAATTGAATGCTAATGAGTTATGTACTTTCCATTGACTTTGGGGATCAATAGATAGATTCCACATTTTATTTTGACCATGCTCATGTAAATCGCTTGCTAAATAATTTATCGGCCTTACCATTTTACCCGTTATTTTGATGGGTGATGTTAGAAATACTAACTATTATTTTTATAAATTTTTGATACGATACGTGAGTTGTCACTATTTAATTGTTCTAAATAACTTATATAAATAATTTTATAGTATTTATTAATTGAATTATGATAACTTACATACCATCTAAATTGGTAATAAAAAGTGGAATAAGAGTTAGGAACTGAAGTATTATTCTATTTTGTTGATTCGAACTAAGTGCATAAATATTTTTCTTAAGGATGAACAAATTTTTACAACAATAGATTATACTGTAAGAAGAAATTTCTAAAAAGAAAATACTCATCCTCAACTCCCAAAAAAAAAAAAAAAAAAAAGAAGAAAAGATCTAGTGAATTTTTGTTAATGTTATAGTATGTAAATATTATTAGTTAATAAAATGCGACGAGAGAAAAATAAGCTAAACTCATCTGACAAAAATTGATCAAGTTAGCACTAAAGTTTTCGATGCAAACTTTATATATTAGAACCCAAACTTTATATATATATATATATATATATATAATACTCTTCTATGCACTATCTGAAGACTTTCCTCAAAATGATCATTCATTACAAGCTGCTAGCATTCCTTCTTATATACGTGACAAATAACTTTTCTCCAAGGTACGTTGTGACTGTTAAAATTCCTACTTATAGATAAGACACTTAGAGCTTTGTGCCGCCTAATATACGTAGTACTAGTTTTCATCTTAATATTCACAAGTTATGTGATAGAAAATACTTATTGTTATATAGTGTGTATTTTCAAACATTCAATGTTATATCAAAATTAAACTATATAAGATCATGATAAAAAATAATATACTTTCCAGTTTTTTTCTTCATTTTTCTTGCCCTATATTGCAGAATTCCATAATTAGATAATGTGCAATGCTAATGTGAGACACATTATAATCCTCCAATTAAGTGAGATCTACATGAAGACTCGTTCAAATACATATACATACTATTGTGGGCTACTCTATTGGAGGATTGTGATGGCCTGAAATATGGCAGGGACCTTTTACGCTTAATAAATCATATAATTATGCGTAATGTCAGGTCTATGAAGTAAATTTATTTATTTATTTTTTTTTTGAAGCTTTAAGCAAGTCATAAATGGATTATTAATTTTTGACACAATTTAACTAATCGTGTTATTTTTGGGTTAATTTTGAATTAGATAGGTCAATTTAAACAGAACACATTATTTAATCATGTTATTTTTTGGTTAATTTCGAATTAGATAGGTCAATCCACGTTTTACTATAACACTACATAATATATTAATCTGTTTCTAAATAATTATAGTGACACTTTAAATGAGTTCCTGTGAGACCTATTTTATTAATTAAAATTACTCAATAACAAACTAATTCATTATTGTTGTACTCATACTCATAGCATTGCCCTTTGGATTAGCTAGCGAGTGTGAGAGTGACGTGCGGGCTGAGAGAGCGCTGGATTGGTACGGCACATGAGATTGAGTGCAATTAAGTGAGGCGTGCTGGCGCACGAACGGTACAGATTACCGAAGGTATAGCACACGCATGTGCACACATGGATGGGACCCACATCTGTCCTAACAAAGGTTTACAAGCCCCTTCAAGTTCAACCTTCAACGATCATGGGGGCATTCCCCAAACTACGACCGCCCCCACTTTTGTAGGTCCAACTATGCGCTACTAACACTTCTATTTGCCCTCGTTGTCACACAAACCACAAAATCATATTCCCATTTTTTAATTTTTTGCTTTGAAAACAAAAATAAAATTGGAGAGAAAAAAATTAAAACCAATATGAAATATATGTAAAAAAAAGGAAAAGAAAAAAAGATGGTCCAAGTCCCTTTATGATGCCCCATTCTGTTACACTTAGTATAGGGTCCTAAAAGTCCTTATAATGTCTTCATGTTTGGACTCAAATATTTCTCTTTATTTTTTTTGGTGTTCTTTTCTAGAATATTTGATCAATGAACAATTATATTACTTGTCTGTGTAGTTTTATTTGTTTTGATTGCTTAGCTTATAATTGGTGATGTTTATAGAGAAAAGAAATAGTTATAAGAAAAATATTAATTAATTAGAAATTGCTACCCCTAAACCCTAAAAATCCATGCAAAATATAGTTACATTTAATTTTTGATCAACATACCTGAAGTACGGTTTATTTTCCAGCCAAAAAAAGTGTTAAATTAATTACGCGTTGAGATATGTAAAAAAAATGTTTTGTTCAACACACTTGTTTAATTATGTGTTAAATTCCACATTGGATGGGAGTAGTGTGTGATCTGACGTACACTGTTCTTTCTTTTTTTTTTTTTTTCCTGAAAAAGACGTGTGTTCTTTCTGTATAGATATGCATATATGTATAAAAGATTAAGGACAACTTGATTCTCTTCAAAACATGATTTTCGACAACTTAATTACTGAACAAAAGAGATTAATGTTTAAAAATATCAAAAGTAGTTAACTACATTAATAATCCATCATTAGCGTGTGAATAAACTTATACAAATTAATGTAGTGATATGAAAGATTTTAGTAATAATAATAATAATAATGTAGTGATACGAGAGAGGTTGTTTATATATATCATACTGCACGAACTTTACAGCTAAAACTCCATTAACGATATATACATATATCCTGCATTGATTAGAAACATTATGCCCTATTAGTGAAATAAATCATGCCCTTAAATCAAGGGTTTGGTCTCTTCTAGCACACTTTTGGGGACACTCTTTTCTTGTTGAAGCAAAGTATATANTTAGGAAAGCTACATGCACTTAGGTAGCATATCTAAGAAGAGATTCGCATTAACAAATTGAATAATTAATAATTAAATAATTAAGTGTTTAGCCCATTTTATTCATTATTTTAATTACAGTTCTATTGTAAACAAAATGATGAGTACGCAGTTTATACCCGAATTATATTCTTCTAATTTTTTTGAATCCTAGGAGTTCATGGCTTAATTGCTAATCAAAGACCCCTTTAAGGTGTTTCTTATCGGGAGCTTATCAAATTTCTTGATTTAAGGAGGAACTTTGAATTTAAGAGTTCATATTGAGAAAATTTGTGATTTTTTTTTTTTTTGAATAGGATTCTCTGAGGAAATATCATTAAAAAGACAAATTAGCATTTATAACATCCAAAAAAATGAGGTAAACACTCTCTATCTCTAGAAACAGAAGAAACAAATCCTAATGACCCTATAGAAGCTAGAGTGTGGGCTACCATATTCTTAGAACAAGAAAGATTATCCCTTAACCTTATAGACATTCAATTACTCACTACAAGAAAAAATCTTTTAGCTACAAAAAATTTAGTAGCTAAAAATAAATTTTTGGTAGCAGATATAAATTTTGCTACCAAAAAATTTGGTAGCTTGTTGGTAGCTATAACCCCGTAGCAGAAAGTATTTTGCTACCGAAAAGGAATTTAGTAGCAAAAGACCTCCACTTTTTTGCTACTAAATATTAGTAGCAAAATGTTTTGAATGTAGTAGCAAGAAAATCATATATTTGGTATCCACAGTAACTAAAGTTAATATTCTGCTACCAAATTTTGGTAGCAAAATCTCTTGAAATTGGCAGTATAAAGACCACTTTTAGTATTCAATACGTCCAAAAATAGTAAATTGCTACCAAACATGTAGTAGCAAAAGTTAGAAATCCTGAAAATGCCAATATTTAGTTTTTTTTATAACCAAAATTAATAAATTTAATTTAATTAGTTCTATGAATTATATATAGAGAGCTCATTGGTTTTCTGTACATATCCTAAAACATAATCTCTAGTGATACAAATCAATGAATGAAAGGAAAAATGGAAGCTTATAAATTAAATTAAGTCAGAGTTTACATCGGTAAAAGAGTTTACAGAAAAGGTAGAAGTACAACATGATTCTAAACTACAAGATATAGATTTAACGTAAGACAAGTAGTTAATGGACTTCTTTGCACCCTCAAGCCTTGGCGTACGTCTCAGCAATGTCTCATTCCTTATCTGTCCAAGAGTCGAACTATATCAAATTAACAACAAGACACTGTGAGACAAGAATAAAATTAGTGGATGATACCAAATAACACATTCAAACTTAGCATAACTAGTATTCGAAAGTCAACAGCGAAAAAATGAATAACAAATGAAAGCAACTTGAAGAGAAGCAAAGAGAAACTACAATAAGAAATTTAAATTAGATTTTAGAAAAAAATAAAAAAACTGAACATCGGGCAAGGTTGGAAGGGCAAGGGGAACTGTAAGACGAATGCTATGGACTCGCTCGGTGTCGTATTGGCATTGCCAAAGATAAAATTATATAAGAGGACTGAGTCAAATTGATTCCATAGAAAAGCAAAACCGATCAAAGGGGAAGATTGAGTTCTCTGAAGAATTACAACGGCTAGAGGTAAAGAGACGGCAACAACAATGAGGTGTAGAACTGTAGGTAGCAAAGAGTACTGGGGATTGTGTGTTACGGTTTTCAATTTTTAAGTTTATTTGGAGGGCGGGATGGAAAATTATTCAAATTCCAAACTTTAAATTTCAACAAAAGGAGACCATTTCACTTGACATAATGAAACCCGCCATTAGCTCCCGAAACAAAAAAAAAAAAAAAAAGCTGCCATTAGCTTAAAATTTTATTAATTATCTGAATTAATTATCTATTTAATGCTTGACCTTATCTTCCCTCAAACAAAAAAAATATCTTGACTTAAATTTAATCCCACCCAATACTAATTATTTGTAGTCCCTTTAAAAATTAAATAAATGAATAATAGGTACATGTAAGTTAACCTATAGCATATCTAAAAGTCAAAAACTAGCACGAGCTATTAGTTATAATTAATTTTTATTAACAACCAAGTCACAGAAATGTGTTAATAAAGCAGGAATGAAATTCCAATAAAAAATAAATCTCAATAAACATGACCTTGAATATATGACCCAATAGGTCATGTAGTTATGTATTATACATATATATGTATATATATATTATATATATAACTAATAACATTTAACTATATATGTATACATATCTTACTGTATAAGTACACCATAATATCGTAGATGCATTTATTATCTACATATATATATGTACTACGTTTCGCAGGTTGTATTGTGTCATACTTTATATATGTTAGGATAAAATTGAAACTTTTATAGCAATCTATGGCTTTTACTATTTATTGGGGAAAAAGAAAAAGACGAAATTTTTATACACTATTTGTATGAAAAATATATTTATGCTATCTATTTGCTATTAGATTTTTAGTACAAAATATCTTTATATCTTTTACTATTTGATAGCAACATGGCTTTAGAGTTTTAGTGACCATACATTTAGTAAATAAGAATGCCTTTAGGCCTTCTGCTACCAAATATTTGGTACTAAAAAAGCTCTTTTTGTTACAATAAATATTTGGTAGCAAATAACATGTATTACCCACCAAGTTTTGCCTTTGGCGCCAATACTTTTTGCTACTAAACTTAATTATTTGTAGCAAAAAGTGATTTTCTACTACCAAAAGTTTCGTAGCAAAAAATTTTGGTATCATTTGATAGGATTTTCTACCAATATTTTTTGCTACTAAAATTTGGAAGCAGCAAGTGCCTTTTTGCTACTAAATTTTTCTTGTAGCTAAAATTCTAGTAGCAAAAAGTCATTTTTTTTTGTAGTGACTATTCACTTATTTTTTTGTTCCTCTAAGCTTAATTTTTTTCCCCTAAGAAAACCAAACTGAAGGAGCTAGGAAGTTTAGAGGAATATCACAGAAAACCAACAACATTCTAACTAGAGTAGCACTCTATTAGCTTTCTCATTCCATGCACGCTAAATAGTTAATTTGAGATCAATAATATATTCATAAAGAAAGAAAAAAAGACAAAAAGAATAGCCGTAAAAGTGTAAAATTAAAAATTCCATTGTTGTTATAACTTGGTTCATTAGATATATGAAAAATGAATATACATATGTGTGTGTATATATATATATATACACACGTGTACGTGGATGTGATGGCACGTAGGATCATCCAGGACCATGAAATTCTCGTGCACTTGTTGGATTAGATTGATGGGCCGGTTCGACTTCAATGCTGCTTGTAACTTCCATTGCTTTTTGACTTCCTATGCAATATCCATCAACAAAAGAAGATTTAAGAGCGAACGTTAAATTAGTCTGCCGCAAACTAATTTCGGCTTCAACTAGATTTTACTTACATAATTACCAATTCTGCAATATTTAAGTTGATGGTAAAGAGGATGATTTTTCATTATCAATTAGCAAGGTGAAGGGAATTTCTCGTAGAAAGATCAGTCTTTTTTTTTCTTTTTTTTTGGGGTGGAGGGGTGGGGTTCTAGGATAGACTTGAAGCTTTTAGAAATTTGGAAAATCCCTTTCGAATTAACTTTTTTTGTAATATTGAAAAGTCATTTGATTTCTCTCCTCCAGGTTAGTGATGGTGAAATGGAATGAATTTTATGGGTTTAATAAAAACAATCTACTTAAAATATTTCTATAATAAAAAAACACTAAACTAAAGGGTTTTCTCATATTTTCAGAATACCGTTGTGTCTCAAATTTTAAAAAATAAATACATGTGATTTTTATCATTAAAATTTTCATTAATTATCTATGATTTTTTTTTAAAAAAAGTGGGGCTTAACTAATGACCATCACTTACTACATATTTAAAGGAAAATAACACACACACATTACCAAGACTTGAACCCCTGACCCCCCAAACTCATGCACACATCCCGTAAGCCTTGGACCAACTGAGCTAACCCCAGTTGGCAAATTATATATGATAAGAACACTAAATTTGTAAACAGCTGTAATAATATCTCATCTCTATTTTTTTTTTGACAGGTTGGGAAAAACCACTAAGCCAAGTGGAGTTCTAATAGTAATTATACATATATAAATGAATGGGATATACATATTCTTTATAGATTAATAAGTTTACTAGTAAAATCATACCAAAAAATAATTAGTTATTGATCACCATACTGTAAGGGCTCTTTTCTGAACCTTTCGACTATATAATTAAGTTGATAACATTTATAACTCGTTGTTGATCAATAATTGAATATACATATGTATTCAAATTAATACTCTCTCTCTCTCTATATATATATATATATGTTGTTTGCGTTTGGATCATCGCCTTACGTTTTTTCGGTTTTATTATTGTGATGATGGGATGGCTGAGAATCAAAAGTGAAAGAAATTAAACAATATAGTCCAAAGGGTCTTCTCATATTTTAGAAATTATCAACCAAGTTAAATAACATAATTCCCTATGAGTTAAAAGGCTGATAATTGACCGTATTGGCGCCGATAAGTTACTATAACTTATTCCCTACTAACCTTGTATATATATGGCCAATAGTATCTCGAAATTAATCAGCGATCCCATGCATGACTAGCTAATAAAAAACTTCCTCATAATAGCATGTTGTGCCAATTATGTATTGTATAAATGTCAACGATAGATTTGGATTTATATTTGTCACTGCTTAACAAGATCATTTATTCTTTCAAAAAAAAAAAAAAAAAAACAAGATCACTTATGATCAAATGAGAAGGGATAATATGCGAGCGACTGACGCGTTCCTCGGAAGCTAGAATAGGACAGATGCGACTCTAGCATTTCCATATATATATATATATAACTGGAAATTAGAGAGCAATAATATTTTTATTCCTCCTTTTTCATTAGATATAACATTTTCGGTACACTAATATTAAGTAGAACATATCGCCAGTACTTATGAAGATTTGCAATTCCTTCTCTTTGATGTCTGTTTGATCAGCTCTCTCCTCGTAAACAATAATTTATTCTTGTTCCTATAATCTTGAAACATGAGATTAAGAACTATGAAGAAGGAGTTAAAGATCGTTGTCCTAAGTATATCTTAGGCACCAAACAAGGCGGAGAGACTTTTGAGAACATTCAACTTGGCTTCTAGTACAAAGATATGGTTTGCAGTTTTTTGAAACAAGGTTCCTAGGTTCATTTCTTTGTACCCTGGATTAGTGATCCTCTGGAGCTTCCTAAGCTTCTTCAGCGTCGTGGTTTTCGCAGCCTCGGACCTTTCCACCGATGTTGGAAGCTTCAGCTTTCCCTTTGATCTTTTCTTCATATGCAAGCCCCTTTTGTTCCTCCATGTGGAAGTAGTAGTACTATTACACATTGTTCTCATTCTTAGCTAGAGAGAAAGATATAGAATTAATTATATGTTTATCAATTTATATTGCACATGAATTGTAGTGTTTATATAGGCATATAGCTAGATCGATCGATGTAAGAAGACCCCACCTCACTAGCTAGTATTCTCATCCCACTGTAGACCATTATTGCTTGGCGAAAAATCACCTGATCATTATATGATATTTATTAGCCACTTGTAAGAAATCGAGTTCGACTCATTATTTTTACTTGTGTAGTTGCATATGTATAATTTGAAATTTTTTTCTTGTTTTGGAAATATAAGTGTGTTAGTGTAGTGCCCAGAATTATTGGAGTCGTTTAGCTTTATTTATTTATTTATTCATTTCATTTTTTATTCATAGGTTAAGCATGCACGTCTTCATTTTTCTTGCACAATTACGAAAGTGCAAAGCATAATTTAAATGCTTAAAAATAGTATATATAGTTAGTACGAAAGTGCATGGCATAATTTAAATGGTTTAAAACAGTATATACGTACACAACCATGCTTATCCCTGTATTCTCAATATTCATATTAATTTGATCACCTTCCTCCTATCTTATTTCGAATTCATTGATGAAACAATCATTTTGTGATAATACAATAAGACTCTAGCTACCAAGCTCATTTTTCAAATTGAAAAAGAAATAATTAACAGGACAAGTACGATCCCAATATATTGTTCATGATAGAGAATAAAAGGAATCATATTCAAACAGATCAATCAATCAGTTGTTAAATAACAACAAAACGAACCAAATGGGCTGAAAATTAAAGAATATTCCAGAGAAATATTAGTTAGTTAAGAACATGGATCCCAAAACTACAAATTAACTAACCATTGTTTGCTCATGTTTCTTGTTTGAGTAAAACACAATATTAGAGTTGGAGATAGCTATATCCATAAGGATTTGGTTTTTATTTACTTTTTATTTTATTTATTGATTTTTATTTTTTAAAGCAATCATAGAGAAAACGTCATAATTCACCAACTGGTTGGTATTTAAGCAATTCTCATAACGCGAAGAAGTCCAATCCAAACTGTTGACATCCTTACTATTATGATCTAATTTAGAGTTTATAAACAATATAGAAGAGCACTATTATAATATTACTATAGGTAAACTGCGAAAAAATATCCTGAAGTATGGTGTTTTTGCAATTTTAACTATGTCTTTTGCCTTGTGTGAAATTATACCTCCACATTTTAAAAATCTGCAAATGTACTGTCTGCATATAAATTGACCAATAAATTTCTCACCAAACACGGAATTGGAATTGAAGATATTTTATTTCTACTGACTGATACAAAAATCTATTAAAATTAACATGAAACATACAGTTAAAGAATATTCCAAAGAAATATTAGTTAGTTAAGAACATGGATCCCAAAACTACAAATTAACTAACCATTGTTTGCTCATGTTTCTTGTTTGAGTAAAACACAATATTAGAGTTGGAGATAGCTATATCAATAAGGATTTGGTTTTTATTTACTTTTTATTTTATTTATTGATTTTTATTTTTTAAAGCAATCATAGAGAAAACGTCATAATTCACCAATTGTTGGTATTTAAGCAATTCTCATAACGCGAAGAAGTCCAATCCAAACTGTTGACATCCTTACTATTATGATCTAATTTAGAGTTTATAAACAATATAGAAGAGCACTATTATAATATTACTACAGGTAAACTGTGAAAAAATATCCTGAAGTATGGTGTTTTTGCAATTTTAACTATGTCTTTTGCCTTGTGTGAAATTATACCTCTACATTTTAAAAATCTGCAAATGTACTGTCTGCATATAAATTGACCAATAAATTTATCACCAAACACGGAATTAGAATTGAAGATATTTTATTTCTACTGACTGATACAAAAATCTATTAAAATTAACATGAAACATACAGTTAGCACAAATTACCTAATTTGTATACGAAATATATAAATTTACAGAGATTTAAAAATAAAAGTATAGTTTCACAAACTAAAAAAATAAAGTTAAAAATACAAAAAGGTCTTGAGAGTTTTTTTTTTTCTTTTCAATTATCCCATATTACCATATTACTAGCGCAAGATTGAAATTAAAATTAGTGTCTTGTCAATGAGTCAGATCCCTTATGTACATTACATGACTTCCTTGAAGAGACAGTTACTTGCCGACATTCATGCATGTAGGCAGTATGAATGTATCATTTGCGATCAATTAATTGCATGCGCATTCTCATTCATTGTCACTTGTCATATATATTGAATAATATAGCATATTAGTAGTTTTTTTTTTTTTTTTGGTTTAATCGTCGGTTACAATTTGGGGAGGGGGGGAGGGTGGGGTTTTGAACCCCACACCTCATGCTCTCCTAGGAGAGTCTTGGCCACACGAGCTATTGCTCGTGGGTATAGCATATTAGTAGTTAGAACAATAGAAAGAAATATCATAAATATACTCGTAAGAAGCCTAAAATCTAAACATGGTTTTTTTTTCAAACTTGTTACCGAGGAGATAAGAGGAGAGGGTCCCAATTGTCAAGTCTCAACTCCCCTATTTTGTTGATATTTATTTATAAATATAAATTTGATAAGTAAATAATAAAGGATTGATAAAAGTGACGAATGGCGTATCCAGTTAACCACAGGGGTAGTATAGTCCAGTACGATTTGTCCGGTTGTCCACGGTTGGCTGGTCGGAGGGTTTTGCATGTGTTAAATAGTTTGTCATAAAAAAATAAAAAAAAATCTATATAATAGGGTAGGGAAATTATAATAAAGACTCGTATTTTTTGGGCCTTATATAAATATGACCAAATGTTGCACTCAATTTAAGTAAATATTTATTTATTAAATATTATAGCAAAATATTCGGTATATATATTTATATACCAAGTGTAAAATTTTATACACCAAGTATATATAAAAAATTATATACTCAGTACATTTCAGTATAATAACTGAAATTGGTATATAAACATATCTACTAAGTGTAAAAATATATATATCAGGACATTTAGCTATAAAATTTAAAAAGTGGACATCTACTTAATCAAATTTAAAATTCACCTAAATTTCTCTAATTTTTTTTCCCGTTTTTGACCTAACTTCTTTTCAAATATATCGGACAACTCATTCTTTGGAATTTAAGGATATGTCAAATCGCCTAAGGCGCCTAAGGATATATGAGTGAAAAATACACGAGAATTTCGTAATATTTAGTGAAAAATGCGGATAACTTTTATGACAATGCTTTAAATTCGAAGGGGTTTAATAAAAAGCCTAATTGTAATTAGGGCTCGCCGTTTCTCTGATATTTTTAGGACATAGGGGTTTTATGAAAAATTGACGAAACATGCATGATCATATTCTTTCTGACATTCATGAATTAATATGCATAACAATTCAAAGTTGAAATAGGGGCTCTACTATTGAGCAGTTGATGAACCCAATCAAACACAAGACGAGGGAATGCAATAATTGATTTACATACAATTTGGTAGTACTAAGCACAATTAGGGTCACCACAATGTTGCTTGACCTCATCCTTCCGTTCAGAATGTCAATCTTCTCAAAGTGTGCCTTGCTTGTTTGTATATCGACACTTAAGGTCTTTTTCTTGTGGTGGGAAACTCGAAAGAAGCCAAAGCAAACCAGCCTAGCGCAGATAAAGATTGATGGACTTGTCAATAAGGCTGCATTATTATTTGAATATATATTGTATTTTAGAATATGGTTACAGAAGTAGAGGTCATTTTCTTTGAGGGTCTAATTTAATGCCACACACGTGCAGAGCTTGATGGGTCTTTAATGAGTAGTAGTCCTATTATACTACTACATTTTCATAGGCACGACTTTTTTTGATCTTGAATTCAATCAGACAACTAATATAGACTAGCTATAATTTCATTTTTTTTTCCTCTAAAAAAGATTAGAGTTCCTTCATAATAATTTTTTCTCGGTGAAAAGGTATAAGTGGTCAACAATATTCGTCATTTCATATCTCAGGTTTTATGCCTCAAATGCCAGGCTTTCTTCCCCATTACTTACCACATATTATTATTCCGGCTTATATATTTTTATTTTTATTTTTATTATTTATTTTTTTGGTCGAAACGTAGACTATTATTCCGGCTTATATGGACCAAATATAGCTAGTATGTTGTATTATCTCCTTGATTTGACTCACTTCTCTCACACACAACGTATTGTTACCAATGTTACATTTGATTACAATCAACTATTATTCGATAGTTTAATTTAAAAAAAAAAGAAAGAAAAAACTATTACTCGATAGTATTTCGTGATTCAGCAGTCTAATAAAATCTAACCAAATTAATTATGTCGTTTTCATTTTAAAGAAGATGAACAACAATGGTCTTTGCAATCAACTATTACTCGATATCGTTTCTCACGAAATATTGGTCTTCGCAATAATGCTTACAATACCACGATTTTTGTGAATTTGTGAAAATCATTAGCACTTAAAGTCAAATCAGTACAGCACACGTGAACATATACGGCGGTTGGCGGAGTGCCACGTAAGTTCTACGGATAGCACCCTGTGAGGGTCCTTTGCTAAGTACATGCAGGGAAGTATTGCACCCTGTACATGCAAGGTATAATATGTTCATCAAAGTACTACTACGGCTAATATATAATAATGTGTCACAACTCTAAGTACTCAGATCCAAATTAAGATGTACGTATTATGTTAGAAAATCTTCGCTATTTAAGGAGATATATGGATGCTAATTTCTCTTTTTTCCTTTCATTACTTTCGCAAGGAAAATGTCGAATATATGCAACGATTATCAAGATATTAGGCCATTGTGGAATAATTAGCCTTTTATATGCTCCTATTGCCTATAATTAACATGGTCTTAAATGATCAGAGTTATCAACCCGTCCTCTATAGCATGGAGAACCATCATGGTTCTTCATCATATGTTACCTAGGGGACGCAACTATCTGTACATCACATGATATAAAGCGAATCTTATGTCCGTTTGACCCTATGTGATGTATGACTAGATTAATAGAAGTCTACATAAAGTTTAGAAATAAGTACGGTAGAATATGGTGTTTCCCACCATATTACGTTAAATACAGTTTACCGTGTCCATATCCATGAAGGGGGCCAGTCAATTAACACTGTACAGCAGTTGCGTTTCCACGTCTCTCATCGATGTTGCTTTAGAAGAATAGATTTGAACAACCGAACAATGAAGCTTACAATGAACTTCTTCAAGCCCCTTTACAATATTCTGAGTCTCGAAAGGATCCATACTCACATTTAGCAAGTGATTTCACATTTCTAGCTTTATTTGTTCTTTTATAACATTATCCCTAGCTCTACCCTAATCCTTCTTAGTCTTCTCCCGTTTTTCCTCCAAACATATATAACCAAGGCTATCCTTGATTAGAGGAGAAGATAGAAAGAAAAGAAAGGAACAAAACGAGGAAATGGACATGTATTCTATTCGTACTATTATTCAATATTTTTCCTTCAATCATTGATTATATAAATATATATTTTTACGCAATCAAAAGTTCACTTGATTGTATATTTCTCTCGTAAAGTCCAACTTAGTATGACTTTAAAACTGATGAGATATAGATTGATCATTGTGTAAGTATGAGTTCATCTTAGGATATAACGTCAAACTATTTAATTTGGAAAATGACGTAGTGGAAACTCATAAGAAAGATGGAGAAAACTCATAAGAAAGACGGAAAAACGCTTGATTAATCTCAGATTTGTTGATTCGCTCACGATTAATACTAAGAAAGATAAACTGCCATTAAGACTTATAAATTTAAATAAACCCCTAAATGAAAGATTCAAAAATTAGATATATAAGATAATATTTCTTTTTCCAAAAAGAAAATTAAAAGACCTAATATTCAGGATGAATTTGAATTCTGAATTTATTTACTAAAGATATTCTAAAAACAAAAGTAGCCGAAAAGAAAAAAAAAATTGCTTTTCTGGAGACCTAAAATTGCCCGAAAACGAGTGTACTTCAGTGGCAAAATGGGCACTCTAAAAATTTCCATGCAATTCAAAAATTGGCTTATTTATGCCTATGGCGATCCCACTTTTCCATAAATTTCTTTCTTTTTAGCATTGCATCAGAAAATTGTTTATTTTTTCAGTACAGACCTCAAATAATAACAAAAATGTAAACAAAACAGTTAAGTAATTAGAGGACAAATTGTATTTTTTCCCCTTGAACTATTAACTTTGTGGAATTTTGCCATCCGAACTATTTATTTATTCATTTTGGCATGAATTCTCCGTGTATAATTCATGGATAATGCTTAAAATACCAACTTTTGTATCAAATTTTTAATACCAACACGTATGGCATGTGATTTATCACCACTCAATTAGTGATAATATTTAATCTATTTATTATAAATTTTAACACACTAATTAGTTGGTGAAAAGTTACATACTACATGTGTTAGTACAAAAATTTAGTACAAAAATTGGGATGTGTAGTGTTATTCATAATTCATTTATTACAAAATTGCTCCTTTTCTTAAAGACAATCTATAAGCTGATGTGGTGGTTTTTTTTAATTAATTTATTAACTAAATTAATTTTAGATAAAAATAATAATAAATACTCTCTTCTCTATAGTCTTTTACCTCTTTCACATTCTTTCTATTTTCCGTTTTTGACTGTAATTCACCATATATCTTCATCCTCTTCCTTATCATCTGGCTAAGCCCTCTTCAGCTCAAGTCGTAGGCAATCCTCTAAGTTCTACTACTCCCTATTTTGTGATATACTTCTCTTTTGTGGCACACTGTTGATCAAAGAATCAAATCGTTAATCCACAAATTAAGACTAATATCTTATTAATACAAATTTAAATCAATCGAAAAAAGAAAAATATTCTTGCTAATGTAAGAACAATCTAAGTAATATACCGAACTCCATTGCAGATGTTTAGATTTTATTACCAATCATAACATATGCTTTACATATAGCCATTCACAAATTCATTTTTTCTTTTTAAATTATGGTAGACATATGCCGGCACTGGCTGGTGGACTTATTAGTGTAGAGGTATTTTTGCAATCCTGTTTCATAAAACGCGCCAGTAAAAGTGATGTTTCTTGTGTAGAATTTTGAAAAGAAATTGTATTAAAAAAAAAGCTTTAACTTCCAAAATTCCCCATCCCCGCCCCAATTCCCCCAAAAAAAAATTGAAAAAATTGAAGCTGGGTAGGCAATAGCTTTGAAAGCTTTTCCAAAAATGAAAAGGTTTTCTTCATCAACAAACAATAGCTATACACATCCACTAACTCAAAAATGCACCAAAAAAAAAAATGGGTTACCCAGTTGTTAACGGAGGTTTTATTAACAACGAATTTAGGGAATTGCAAGATGTGGTTTGTGTGTGAAAAAGGTTGATCAAAGTAAATAAGGAGACGGATTTTTTAGTAGTTCAGCCTCAAAAAAGATGAGCCTACGTCCATTGTTCTTCACTATTTTATGGAGAATTACAAGAGTTTCTCTAAGTCTCAAAGTAAGAGCAAAGAGAGAATTATAAAGAGAGTATATAGTGAAGTGATTGCGAGATGACAGTGAGATGAAAAATTATGAGACTGAGTCCCCTTTATATAGGTAAGGGTGGCTTTAGGTTTCCCAATTTTGTGAATAGAAAACTACATAATAAAATACAATATAACATTGAGACTGGGTGACTACATAATGATGGGTAATTATCTCCTTCTTAATTAGCTAATTATCTTTTTTAGGGATTAGGCAGGTCAACTATTTGTGCTGGTAAAAAAACCACACAACAATTGCCCCCCAACTTTTAATGCGTCCTTGATATGTTGAAAGCTTTCTTTGATAAAATAATTGACCGCATGCCATTATGATCAATAGTTCCCGCTCAAGTCTTCAATTGAACTTGTTGTAAGTTCTCTTGATTCTTCTTTATCGATGTTGACAATTGAGTTAATAGGTGTAAAGCAGTGATCAAATAGCGCCACCATACTCTTGTTAACATCTCTTTTTCGTAGATAAATAAGTTAACCTTTTGTGAGTATAATAAGAATCGAACTCTTAGTACACTGAAAGACGTCGCTTCTCCAATAGCAAGAGCAAAAATGAAGTATGCAACTAAAAAGCAATCTCATTAATCTTCCATAGAAACTTATGGAGAAGTAGGAAATGCTTAGGAACCATGTCATTGTCGATACGACTGCTTACCAGTAGAGCGTTAAAGAGGCTGCAAAGTCTTTTAAAGAAGATCTTTTCTCAACTATAAATTCATAATAATCTTCACATTGTAGAAGTATGCTTCTTATTCTGAAAGCCTTGATCTAGACATGATGCTTTTTCGTTGAAATCCTGAAGGCGGTCAATGAAGTCACTAATAAATAAAACAAGGTATGCTACCCTGAAGATATAGTTAATGACACCTACTTCGTTGAAGAGCAGCTCGTAGTAGTTGAATTAGTAAATGACACGAACTCCTTTTTTGCTTCTTACTAGTTTAAAAGGGTGTCATATTTATCATATTTCGAATTTTCCTGCGAAATATTAGAAAATCCAAAAATATTGAAAGTAAAAAAAGATGTAAAAAATACCTTACCCTTGGGTTGCGTGCTGTTTGGCTGAGCTCACATTTTCTTTAAGAGGCTTTGCTTCATAAAATAAGAATCAAGTTGTTTCATAGGATAGATCCTTAGCTCGTTATTAAATTGGATGTGAATCATAGAAATCGTTAGGCCACCTTGCATATTAACTTGAGATTCTATGTTTGAAAATCTTCCATAAGGTATAAACCTGTAGGAACTGTTACGTCATTCTGAAGATTCAGAATTCCATGTCGTGTCGATAACTTAAAAATAAGCTAGATCGATCTTTATGCTCTTGCGATTCGAATCCAATAACTTAAAACGGAGTTTAAGTAGTAGGATAGGTTAGGTCACTTATGAAAAGCAGTAAGCATGAGTGATGCAAACTCAAATGTGTTTTTCAAAAGTTCCATGTCAAAATAGAATGAATGGCAATATATCACATCGAACTGTGGACATTTTCCTTAGTTACTTGTTTATTCGATGAGGGATATTGCGTAATACGACATGCTAAGGCATGAAGCGAGGAGAAAATCCTAAGATTTTTAGGAATTTTAGAAATTCAGCGATCCAAAATTCCAACCCCTTTAATATGAACGTTTGCATAGTTCCTTAGGAAGCGAGTAGGAGATTACATAATCTGATCCCACTGTCCCCTGAGTTTTATGGTGTTCGAAGACGGCCACAAAACTATAAAAGACGAACCAATAGAATAAGATGTATTAAGATGATAAATTGAAAAATAATGCCTTTATTGATCAATTCGAATGATAAATAATCCTCGCAGTTTTATAGTATTGCAATAACTGCCATAAAACTATAAGTAGACAATGCATAAGAATAAAGATAGATCGCAAGAAGAAAATGCATAAACTTTTATTGACGAAATCATCAAAATATATGAAGGTACCCCACGAGCTAGTAGTCGCATAATAGTCAATACGGGATAAAGAGACTTGAGAAGAATTACTGATAGTAGCGATGAAAATTCATATAGTATGAAGAGCTCATACTTGGGGATCTCGAATATGATGGAGCTCGAATATGGAGAGCTCAATGATCGAGTAGAAATTTTGTCGAGGTATGATCACCTGAATAAAGATCTCGTCGAAGTCACATAGTTGCATTATTCAATCTTATAGAGATATGTCTCAATCATGAGGTCCATATATTCTCAACATAGAGAGGTGTCCCTCAACCATAGGTGTGAGCCGACCAGCAAAGTTTTCTCACTTATTCGAACACATCGATGGTGATTATCAACTTCAGTAGCACCACATCCTTCGTCGAGGTAAATTTAGCTAAGGTATCTGCTTAGCTATTTTTCCTACGCGGTAGTAGCTGAATACTATATGCAATAAACATTGAGAAGAGACGTTGTACTTCTTGCAAATTGGCCAACATCTTCCCTCCTCTTACTAGGTAATTACCAATGACTTAGCAAATAATTAATTGGGAATCACTGAACACCTCGATTATCTCTAACTTCATCTCTTATGCGAGCTGAAGTCCAACAATTAGTGCTTCATATTCTACTTCATTATTCGATACTAAAAATCCAAAGTGAAGTACGCAATGAATATTATACCCTTTTGGACTGATCAACATCAAATCCGCACCAGCTCTATTTTTGTTTGATGATCTTTAATCACGGTGCGATGTCGAAAATTGATGTCGAATTGAATCAGCTCAACCACCCATTTGAGTAATCGTCCTGATGCTTCAAGCTTTTACATAACCTGTTTCAATGGAAAGTTTATGAAAATCTCAATGGAATGTACATGGAAATATGGTCGAAGTTTCCTAGATACGATGACAAGCGCTAGTGCCAACTTTTCCATCTTTGGATATCTCGTTTTAGTATCGAGTAGTCTTTTGCTTACATAATACACAGGTCGCTGTATATTTTCTTCTTCTCGAATTAATGCCGCACTTGTTGCATATTTGGAAACAACAAAATATAGGTACAATTTTTCCCCTGGTTTTGGCTTCGACAAGAGTGGAGGAGAACCCAAGTTTTTCTTCAAATCTTAGAACGCCTGCTCGCACTTCTCAGTCTACTCAAACTTCTTCGATCCCTTCAGCACCTCAAGAATGGTTAGCATTTTTCAGTTGATCTTAAGATAAATCGGCTCAGTGCAGCCACTCTTCCCGCCAGGCTCTGCACATCTTTAGGTTTGCGAGGCGACTGTATGTCAATCAATACTTGGATCTTTTGAGGATTAGCTTCAATACCTTGCTGATTGACCATGAATCCTAAAAACTTTCCAGATCCTACACTAAATGCACACTTCTGGGGGTTCAGCTTCATCTGATATTTTCGAAGAATTTTTAACATCTCATAAAGGTGCTTGATATGATCTTCAGGTTTCTTCGACTTCACTAACATGTCATCAACATAAACCTCTATTATTCTGCCTAGTATACTGCCGCAGTCGCCCTTCTCTGATTAACCTCTCAATCTAATCTTTCAGGGCATAGCAGTTATTAGTGTGATATCTAATATCATTATGATATCGGCAAAACTTGTTGGGATCGCGTTTTGCTCTATCCCATTTTATCGGCCCCAGCAGACAATACTGCTCCTGCTGATTTATGACCGTATAAATATGATCTATGGGTGCACTCAGCTGATTGCTCGTTCTTCCTCTTTTTTTGACTTCTTGTTATTATTGTTGGTTGTTGTGGTCGCATCCTTGGTTGTATCTTTTCCTCATTTCTTCTTTGTCTTATGAAGATTCTCACCAGAAGATTCTACTCTTAGATGCTGACCAACTCTTCGATAGAAGTTCTCAAGAGTCCTACATTCTCGCTCTAATAATTCTTCCCAGAGTTTGGTCTCTGGTCACACTCCGGCCATCATTAAAGTCAAGACTCCTCCTTCAGGTGGGTCATTGACTTTCGCCAACTCTGAAGTAAAACGATTAAGATATGATCACAAAGTTTCCTCTAGACCTTGACGAATAGCAGACAAGCTGATTAATGGAACAATAAAGTTCTTCACAGCCTAGAATTGTCTTAAGAATACAGTCTGAAGTTACTGCCAGGATGAGATCAAACTAGGTTGAAGTCCTCAGAACCACTTCTTCGCTGCACCTGTGAGGGTTACAATGAAACACCTACAACACGTGAGGTCATCGACCCGATGGAGCTCTATTAGGTCGTTGAAGTGATCCATGTGGTCCTGTGGATCATTTTTCCCATCAAAGGTGTTTATGGTGGGAAGTTTGAATATAGTAGGAACTGCAACAGCTCAAACTTCTTCATTGAATGGTGATTGACGATATCCATCCGCAAGCTCATCATCCCATCCAGCAAGTGCATCTAATGCGATCCTCAAATTATGAACATCGATATTAGGCGGAAGGGTATTATCTCTTGCTGGTAGAAAGGGTGGTCTTTGGTCGCTATTATGACGACGTGAGATAGGTTGTTCGGGCAAGGTCTGTAGCGACCTCTGAGAAGATTCTATTGAAACTATTCGACATAATGATGTTCAGTTGTTATGATGCGATGTGGATCGCTCATAACTACCTCGACATCGTTGTTCCAAGTGCCGTCTCTCAAGTCTACAGAGTTTTGCCTCGGTTCCCTGCCTATCCTCTTAAAGATACTTCTCAATTGATGATTCTGTTCGTTGTTCTGATGGTCGCGGCTGGTGGGGGCTCTCCTAGATGGTTGTCCACGATCATGGTCTGTGCTCAAACTTCCGGTACCAAACTCCTGTGGTAAGTCCACGGCCTTGCCTTTTCCCTTAGAAGTGCGATCTACACGGCGCTCCTGAAGGGTCCTGGGCTGGTTGATATTTCCTACCTCCTGGATCTGGATCCCTCTTTCTGGTCGTCGGGCAGGGCGATCTTTGGGACGTTCGTGCTGTGGTGGAGGGACCATCTATCCTTCAGCAAGTTATCTAAGAGAATCATTGATCTGATTGGTGATTTGCTAAAGGTTTGTAAGAGCATCCTCCATGCGATCTTGTCTCTGAACGATATTCTCCCCAAGTATGATTACTGCTGGTTGATCCTGAGTAGGATCTGCGTAGCAGCAGCACTTTGAGATTGACTTTGGCTGACTCCAGCATTTCTGGGTAGTGTTTCTAGTGTTTACCATTGTTGAAGAAGCAAACTTAATGAACACTTTGCTGAAATAGTCCTCTTTCTAGCGCCAATTATTGACAGAAGTTTTGTCAATAACAAATTTAGGAAATCGCAAGATGTAGCTTGTGTGTGAAAAGAGTTGATAAATCAAAGCAAATAAGGAGATAAATTTTATAGTGGTTCAGCCCCAAAATAGATGAGCCTACGTCCACTGTTCTTCACTATTTTATGGAGAATTACAAGAGTTTCTCTAAGTCTCAAGGTGAGAGGAGAGAGAGAATTACAGAGAGAGTGTATAGTGAAGTGATTGTGAGATGACTGTGAGAAAAATGTTGGGATATTTGCTTTCCATGACTTTACTTGTGTATAAAAAAACAAACATGATCAAGCGTTAATTATAAGGAGACTTATTTTTTTTTTTATTTAAGTCTAAATGAATTAGTTCATTATCTGTAAATAAAGATGGAATACTTAATTTACTAAATATTATAGTGTTTGTCTATCTCAACAGGAATGATATGTCTCAAATCATTGAAGTGTCTGACTTCTGATAGAAACACTAGTACAACATAAATAAGTTATGTGTATTGAATAGGACCAGGTAATATAAACAATTGGAGTGCCGTAACTCAATTCTTATATTACCACAAACTAGCTCTTAGCATGTAGATCTTAATCCTTGATGTTTGACTGGACTTGCTTTCATGAGTTGTAGCCTTTTGATTTGTTAAAAGACTAGCCTCAGTAAAATAAGATGCAAACTCTGGCATATTGGAGGTTATGGCTTATGAATTGATGGGAACACCAAATAGTTGAGGACACTATACATTAATGCCACTTTAAGGTCTTTCAAGATTCATGGAATAATTAAATCTAAGATCTTAATATTCACTTTATGAATTGGTTGATAATTTTGTCTAAATGACCATTGAGAACAAAATTATTGACAACATTATTCCTTGATAGAAAGATGATAACTTAAAGGTAAGTATATGTTGGAGGGGTATTACGGTAATTTCACCTATCCAACTACGGCATTGTATAAGGATTCTATATGTGGTATATAATATACTAGATGGATTGGTTAATCAAGGCTGGTTGATTAAATCTCTATAAAAGGCGTGACATTTAATCTAAGAGTGCAATATTGGGCCTTTAGTAGAGTGTCCCCTTTACTAATAGTATTTACATAAATACTATAATAAGAGTTATTATATATTTATGATACTATTGAAGCTTAGATTATTTCGATTCATTAGGTCCCTTGTCTAACTCAATAAAGCTTATTAATTGGTTGGTGGTATTTGTGAAATTAGTTTCATGAAACTATGTAAAATAATGATTCTACACAGAAGTTAGTATTTTTATAAATAACTTACATAAGTTAGACATATTTATAAAAACACACCCAAAGCTCAAATTGGAGAACAAGCCCAATTCTAGTTGGACTGGGATTAGCAGTTTTTGGCCCCATATATATAAGATATATGAGAGGAAAAACTGCACAGTAACACTATAGTGTCACACGCACAAGGCAGAGGGAGAGAGAGAGAGAATTCGGCCACCCTTAGGCTAAGTGAGAGAGAAATAGTTTCCTGCAACCTCACAATCTCATCTCACGTTTCGGTGTTCCAAAGGGTTAAAAAGGTGTTCTTGATCGTTCTCCAACGAATGATTCAACTTGGTGCCCACTCATCTCATCAAGAGTAAGAGCATAGACAAGAAGATCTAGAGTTGGAGATTTGATCACCATCAACAAGGAGATCAAGGAGGAGCACGCTACAAGAGGTAAATCCTAATCTCATCTCTAGGGTTTTGTATCTAAATTTGATTTATGTTATATATGATCCTGTATATGATGCTTGCATGTTATATGGTTATGAAAACTGTTTTCATATAAAAATTTTAAAACCTAAATTCGTTAATTTTTTCGCTGCATTCATGATGTGATCATGTATTTTCCATATTTGCATGCATGTATGATTTTTCCTAAGTGTTAGGGTCAATTTTCCTACAATAAAAAATTATGAGACTGAGCCCACTTTATATAGGTAAGGGTGGCTTTAGATTTCCCAATTTTGTGAATAGGAAACTACATAATAAAATACAATATAATATTGAGATTGAGTGACTACATAATAATGGGTAATTATCTCCTTCTTAATTAGCCAGTTGCCTTTTTTAGGAATTAGGCAAGTCAACTATTTGTGGTGGTCAAAGAACCACACAACACCAGCCATAGGAGGGTGGCAATGACCCAGAACTAAGAGGATAGAGATTGTTCTCTCCACTTTTGAAGCTGCAGTCCTTCTCCACTCTATGAATCTCCATTGATGAACACAAGAGTAGGAAAGCAAAAGGGGTATATAATTAAATGAATTTCTATTACATATTATTTTTTAAATCTTTTCTCTTATGCAGTACATGATTGGTGAAGTAAAGCCAAGTGGTAGACCAAATTACTTTCCATTTAATGAAATTCCACTGAATAACGGAAAATTACACACATACACAAAAATTAAAAAAAAAAAAAAACACAAAGAGGGAGAGGAGGTGAAAGGGGAAAGAGATGGGAGGAGAGAGAATTTTTTATTTAATATCTTTTTATAAATTCAAATTAATTTTTGAAATAAATTAATAGGAAAAAATTAGAAAATAAGTGTTACGTCACCTTTTCTGTTAATTTATACACGGATTTTGACATAAGGAGAAACTTAATAACAAATAAATAATATAGGGAGAATTCATGCAACAAAAAATAATTCAGATGGCAAAAGTCTACAAAATCAATGCTTCCTGGGGGATGTGGGAAATGCAATTTATCCTTAATTATAAGAGTTAAAGGACATCACAACGTGATGGATAGAGTAAACAAGGTAGACAATAAACATGAAAATTAAGAGCATCCCAATAAATAGAAAGAAATTGAAATTGCCTTTCTATTACTTATGAAAAGCTAAAAAATACTAGTAAGTATCCAGAACCACACTACTCCAATAGAGCTATAGTACCTACTTCATAATTAGAGTGTGGGTCCCACAACATTATTAGAGCCTAGTGCTAATATTTGTGGACCGAACAAATAAATAACCACATGATCAAAACACTAGTTGTAATTGAATGTTCAAGATATGACAACATTTTGATGATTATCCATCTACATCTTGTGTATAAACATTAATTTGTATTCCCATCAGTATCTAATTGTTTCAAACACACTAAAACTACAAACGCAGTTAACAACAAACACTTTGTAACATCAAAACTGTCCATCATGATAAAATTCAATATCAAATGACGTACCATGAGACCTACTTTAAATAGATGTCTTGAATGTTACATCAATCAAAGCATTGATCCACTTAAACTTGAACTCGCATTTTTTTTTTAAAAAAAAAAAAAGAAGAAAAAGAAAAGAAAAAAGATATGCACATTAAGGCTATGTTTGGTACGAAAGAAAAGTGAGAGGAAGAAAAAAGTTTAAAGGAAAAGTGGAAGGAAATTGAAAAATTGAGTTGTTTAGTATGAAGGAAAGGGAAATGGAAGAGAAAATGAGATAGAAAAGTGAAATGAAAAAAATAGTGAAGCCTACTCAAATTTTTTTCCCCCAAAAATGGAGAGAAAATAGGAAGGAAAAAAATTTGTTAGTATATAGATAAGTTAAATCACTAAACTGCTTTTGCACACTCAACTCTAAATAATTAACATAGTGGTAAAATAATCATTTTAAATTCAACTAACTTTCTTTTCCCTTTACTAACCAAACAACTATGAGAAAAATCCTTTTATTTCCATGTTATACTTTTTTTTCTTTCTTATTTTCTTTCCTCGGTACCAAAAGTAACCTAAACTTAGCACACAGGTAACAGCTAAAAGCAAACCCTTGGGGAACCGAACCTTGTAAGTTAGCATGAAATGGACTAGTGGATTGGACATATTACCTAACCTAAAACTTCAAAGAGCCAACAAGTCATCCCCAAGAGAAGAGAGATGCCATGTGGGTTACATCCTTTACTGACTAATATATGCTGATATGAATAAAGAGAGTGCTGTGATCCCACACTATCGGTTCTGATTATATTCATCATTACAATATTGGTACTATTATAAGCTATAACGTACTTTGGCAAACAATTCAAATGTCTACATTTGCTGTTGAGTCTAAATCATTTTCCCACAAAAAGATGGAATTCCGCCTAGCCTAGACAAAACCATGATAAGGCCTCCTTGGTACCTAGTCTAGTCACACAAAAGGGTCTTTTTACTAGTCCACAAAAATTACGAAGGAATTCATTCTTCAAATATTCCAACTTTTGAAAGAAGAAAAAAAAAAGGTTTACTTAATGGCTTTTCATTTAGTTGGATATTGTGACACTGCTTAATTGCACAATAATCTCACACATCTCAAAATTAGTGTGTAATCTATGATCACAAAAAAATGTCACACACTAACTAATCAACCGTCCTTTCAAAGAAGATGATAAATGTGCTTTAGCTTATTCATGACAAGAGCCATATATAATGAACAGTTTGATGAGACTGTTCGTTATGACTTCCACCTTAACTCTTAAGATAAGAATAATAATTAAGGCACGAACAACTGAGAGAACTGACTCGATTTTGATATGCGACTTTGTCACCACCTTAGAAATAGCTCTTTTGACATTTTGGCCTCTCTTTTTTCAAAGGAATCCCTTTTTGTTAGTGTCCTCTAGTTTTTTTTTTTTTTTTTTGAAAGGTAAAACAATTTTATTAAACTCACGTAAGGGTTGCAATAGTCAATCGAGTTACATATAACTTCTTACAGTGAGAATCAGGAAATCAATTCAAATGCTCGAAGATAACACCCTTGTAGATCTCGGAGTACTGGTGGTCCCAGACGACGATCTTGGAGAAAAACTCCAATGGTAAAATAGAGCACTTCAATGGTTTTTTTACATTCTTCTCAATACGAATTGGCAACTCTGATTGATTCACTGGAGGAGATTATGTCAACTCTGATTTGCTATGGTAACTACCTCTCCAGATTTGAATCAAAATTGATACAGATTTGGAGAACAATCACATAAAAACTAAAGAACAAACTAAAAGTAATACAAACCACTACAGATTTAGATCTGGATGTACTAAATCTACACAAGATCTAGATTTAGGTGGGAAACTATCCTCCCAAAAAGGAGAGTTATTGAACAAAAGAACTAAAAACAGATAGAAAAAAATTAAAAAGCCCATACCGGAGAGAGGGAATGACCCCCTCCCCGGTAGGGAAAGGCGCCTGTGGAAGAGGGAGCTGGAACTTGGCCTCACGTCTGCTGTAGAGGGGGGAAGAGGGGGACTTGATGTGGAGAAGAGGAGAGGAGCAGGTTGGAGTTCCTCTCTCTAACTTTTCTCTAAAAAGTTCATGGAAAGTGTGTCCTCTAGTTTTGAGCAAGGAAATATAACTTTGAATACAGAGCTCATTATATGACATAATTTCTAGCAAAGTAGTAGTTCTCTCTAAAAAGTTCATGGAAACTGTCTCCTCTAGTTTTGAGCAAGGAAATATAACTTTGAATACAGAGCTCATTAATATGACATAATTTCTAGCACAGTAGTAGTTTTCATACATATGATTGTGGTCTTTAACATACATCCATAACTACTAGTATAGACTTATTACATTATAAGATATTTTGACCAAATTTTACAAATGGTAATACAAAAAACAGAATCTCTCTGAGTCCTAATTTCTAAACCACCTTCCTTATCTGCGAGCCAAGCATTCCCTTCTGATCTGTGCCACAAAACAAATGAAATAACTTGTGAGTTCTGATATACAAAGACTCTTTCTTAAATAACTAACTAAACATTGTTACCAACAGCTCTAGTGTTAAAAACTTCAAAAATAAAATAAAAACAATAAAAAACCAATAAGCTACTAGCTTAAGAGAAGTGGAAATCAATAATCATGAGGTCCAGATTTTAAGCCATTGAATGAATAGGTAGCTTCCTAAAGGCATGTCTCTTTTAATAGACTCATATTTCCATATCCATTAGTATACCAAAATTTTGGACCATGCTTTTGCAACTAGCTTTATCTAACCACCAAGCAAACAGAGAAGCAATGACAAAGAAGGCCCCCAAAAATCTTCTAAATTGCATGCAGTACAGTATGTTGTAGATTGTGAAGATGTAAAGTGCCATAGAAAGTCACCTGACATTGACGATCGACAATATTTTTGATATGTCATTTGCTTAACCTTTTCCTTGTGGACTAAAGATGGCCGATCCAGAACGATTTTTTCATGGAGATGATCTTTGGATGCTTGGCCCTCTACCACCTTACTTGCAAACTGATTCTTGTCTTTCAGTGTTATTGAACTCCTTGATACTTCCACAGTGACCCGTTTAATGTATCGTTGAGGTCCTGAATTCAACACGCGTTGAGAAGAAGAATAGCTTAGTGTGGTAGTCATCATAATCACGATTTCGTATTTGTGAAGCCAACGGAATTAAGACAACAAACCGAGAAAAAGAGCTAAATTAAGAGGCAACATTTTGATTAGTTACACTTTGTTGTGACACTTAAAATGTACTTTGAATCAGCACACAACATCTTGGTTAGTTATTTCGGGTCAATAAATGACTACTATGATTCAAATGAATCATTAAAAATGAGAAGTGTTCCATTTCTTCTCTAGTTCGAATTGCAATTATTCAATAAACTTCTCCAAGTGTTTCAATTATTATCAAATTGTCGAACATTATATGCATATCAAAACAATTGTGGCTCTTGTCTCCTTATTCCTCGTCTTGGGAATAAAGTGGCCCACACGTTAGCTAGTTATACTTTTTCCTGTCCCAGATATATGTTCTGTGTTGATCATTGTCCTGTTTTTATTTCCTCTGTTGTTCGTAAAGATTTGAATCAATGAAGTTCTGTTGCCCACTCTGCAGGCATCTTTTGCCCAAAAAAAAAAAAAAAAAAAAGGCCTTTAACGTATGCTAAGGATAAACTTTCTAGCTAATACCATTGCTTCCTTTGACCACCTCGATCATTCCAACCTAATGCGAGGTGTAATCAGAAATTTGACTATTTCTCCCAATTCTCATTGTTCTAATTGTCCTTCAAGTACCTACTCCGTCGTACAGAGACAATAAGGTCTATTTGATACCAACTGAACTTCAAAGTGAGGCAAAGTTCCAACTTCCAATCCTACTATAGAAGGAATACTATGTAAATCATCGATACATGGTGCCATGTTGTCTCTTGGACTCCATAACATATTTTTCGAGTCTTTTTTCTAGGACGAATTGATAATACTATTTGAGATTTCAATCAGTACAGTCACCGAGCCACAATTTAACAAAACTTTACCACATGAGACTACGCTGGGAGAGACAAAGTCACTTGTATGACATTTGACTATTAAGAGAATACAACTCCAGTACCTGAAATGGACCAGTATCCCTACCCCGACACGTACATAACCGGTTTACATTGTACTCTGGCATAACACTTTCCACTACATTGACAAAAAGGGTTTCAAGAAGAAACTTATTCAAGTCCCTTCTCATATTTTTTTAAATAAATCTCAGCATCAATATGCTTTGATCTTATACCGTCAACGGATTATAGTTGGAAACCAAAATCAACCAAAACATCTTGTCATACTCTTCCTACGTATTCGCAGTCGGGCAACTCCTAGTATCCATGGAGAAAACAGAGAAATGTGTACACCATTGAATCAACACACCTCTTAACATATATAGACATCCACATACACCTCACCAACAACCAATAGTCGTTCCACAATACAGAATTCAATAAAGTCAAAGCTGGCACTTAGTGTTGAAAACTAGTTCCCTTTGTCAACCACCAGGTCTAGATTTCCATCGTTTCATTTTCCCTATTGCCCCCTAAATCTCAACCCTTTCCCACAACACCAGAGGTCTAGCAACCGAGACTATTCTGGCGCAATACATGTTTAGATTTAATGTATAAAAGTACAAGTAATACACCAGACCACCGAATGCCTTAATTCCAAAAGTTAACACACATTTATCTCATGAACAATCCTGAATTCAATTTTTAAAGGTGCCCATGTAAGAATCTAATGGTGGATATTAATTATTACTTACCTCTAGTGAATAATGTAATAAGAGTTCAATAAACGAAACTACTTTAGAAAAAGAAAAGAGCAAGTAAAGCCTCAATGACATATCATGGGGACACTGATTCAACAACGACAAAGACCAAAAACGACAATAAGACTAATTCCTTAAAGCAAAAACGACATGAATTCCTCGAAAGAAAAACGTGTTTTTTCCAGAAATTTTCACACAATTATCTTATCAACAATCCCGAATTCGAATTTCAAACGTGCCCATGTTAGAATCTAACGATGGATATTATGTATCTCTAGTGAGTAACGTTCTCCAATTCAATCTTAATGAGCAATACCAAAAACGACAACCGAACTAATCCTTCAAAGCAACCATTTTAGCAAAAACGACATGAATGAAACAGTAGTAGAAGTAGAATTAGTACCTTTTAGAGGAGAGACCAATGACTTAGAAGGAACAACCAAAGGAGCATACATGTAAGAATCAGACATCAGATAGTCCCCAACCTTGTTTAGCAACCTATTGTCGTTTTCTTTAGCTTTTTCTTTCATTTCCACCGCTAAGAGAACATAAACACTCAAAATCTTTAGAACCCAATTTTTATTTTTATATATACATGTAAAAAAAAAGATCAAATAAAAGTAATAAAGCATGAGAATGGTTACTCACTCTTGAGGGAATGAAGGTCAGAACGTGAAGAAGAAGAAGAGGTCAACGGAGCAAAGAAGTAAGAGTCAGATTTGAGATAGTCAACGACTTTCTCGAGGAGCAACTTCTTCTTGTTGCGCTTATTAATGGCTACTCTTTTCTTTTGTACTCCAAGCAAAATCTTCTTTTCCATGATCGCCATTACTAAAGCTTTCAACTTGATAATAATAATAATGATAATAATAATATGATTAATATCTAGAGGAAAACAGAGTGAAACTTGGTTGGAAACAATTACTCTTTTCTTCTTGGCGGTTGGGATCCTTGTTAGACACGTGTCAGCCTGTGGCAGTTCTGAAATCATGACGTGTTCTTCTGGCTTTGGTGTCGGAAACAGACAGAGACGCGTGGCTATTAGATGACTGCGTTGACGTTTAGCTTTTTATTTGCTTTACTAGTTTTGGGAACGTATCCCGTTGTCCACAATAATGAATTACCAAAAAGTAGATAATCTTATGTTATCTTTACGGTACGGTTTGTTTTTTTTTTTTTTTCCTTTAAAAAAAAGAATAACAAAAGAAATATATTATACTTTTTTTATTAAAAAAAATACAAAGTTAAATAGATGAAACCATAAAACAGGAGTAAATTCGATTATCACAATGTATTCAACAATTTTTACCCCAGTGAACAAAAGTAGAAGTTCCCTAGCAATTGATGAAACCAAAACAACTATGTAAAGCAATTAATTTAAGGAGTGGAGGTTTAAATCAAGTATCATAAAACAAAACAGTCGAAAAAAGTTCGACGAAAAGGAAAAAATTAATCGAAATAGCCAATAATGAAACAAATAAAATAAACAATTTTTCTGACCGAACAATTAAATACACAGTTATGTTAATTTATCAATTTCTTTATAATAATTTTATTCCTAATTTTTTAGTAGAAATTTTATTTAAAGTCCTGAAGCAATTGAAGGAGGTGAACTGTGGCATGAAATTTGACCAAAGAAAACTAAATAAAATGAATAAATTAAATGCAAGCAGGTGAAGGGAACTATGGCCCGCAAAAGAGAGCTCATTCACTTTTGTGTAATATAGGGATATCTAATCTATTCCCTACGAAACAACATGTCGTTTTATCGGCAATGAGAGCGTTCTAAGTCGGTAAGATTTTAACGATTGTTGAAAGTTGAAATTTGGTTGGGGAACACTCGTTAACATAAAAGAAGAATGTCAAAAGATTAATCACAAAAGTCATTAATTGCATAGTGTCTTTTTTCTTACATTTTATTCACATTTTTTCTTTCAATAAAATGAGGGTTAGTGGCACATTTGGTCCCTTGACTATCTGCTTTGTTATGATTTGGTCTCTATAGTTTTAATTTAGCAATTAAATCCTTTAATTATGGGATTGTTGGCAATTCAGTTTTAAGTCGAAATGGACATTAAATAGGTAAAATATGAGATTTCTTCTCAGATCTTAATCTGTTTAGTGGCCGGTTTTTGTTTTCTTTTCTTTTTCACGGGCATGGATCTTAATTGCTGCTGGCCTCATATAGTCTATCCCATCAAGAATACAGCCAGGAGCAAGTATTGAAGGCAATAGATTGTTCGTGATCCTTGTTATCTCTTTCTCTTGAAGAATTAGAGTAACCCACACATTTGTTCGTAATTGTATTTGTGATCCATTTTTCGTCTCCTTTCTTTGAGGAGTTTAAAATTGTAATCCTTATGCTTACAATTCGATTAATGATATTCTCTTGAGGAGCCCATTTATATATATATATATATATATATATATATATATATATATATATATATATATATAGGTGATGTTTCAATGGGTATTTTTGTTTTTGCTCTATGGATGGGTAAGTTTGACTAATTTAGAAATAAACCTATAATAACAAGTCATCTCATTCAATATATTAATTTTTAATTCTTTTTTATTTATTTTCTTTTGAAAATTTAATTTAAAGTTTAATTTTTTAATTATCTTTAATTTAAAATTATATGTATTATTGTATCTTTAATATTTCATAAAATTTCCTTTTTACTGTACAAAAGGTAAAATCCAAGGTAGCATAATTTTCATATTATGAATAAATTATTTTCTTAAATAACAAAAAATGAATAAAGCAACTACATGGAAAGAAAATTTGTTTTTTAAACAAAAATATACGTGAAACAGATTAAAATTTGTACATTTTCTGTTGGTTTTTTTTTTCTAACGAATAAGATAGTTGAAAGTAATTTGGGATTATCAAATTTTTTTTACTAGTTTCATTTTCTTATTAAAAAATAAAAAATAAAAAAAATTGACCAACTCATCAGGTTACCCATCTTTTTTATTTTAAATAACTTTCTATATTTATATATGTATTAATTATAATAATTTTTTTTAGTAAATCCACTAATATTATTTTAGCCATTAGATTAAAATCCAATGGCCTAATTAGAGTACCCATCCATGGAGTAAAAACAAAAATCTCCATTGAAACATCACCCATATATATATATATATATATAAAGATAAAGAATGACAGCCCAACACCAACGAATTCAAAGTATCCGGAAATATTTGTAGCAAAATCTAAACTAAACTAATTATCAAATTGAGAATGAAAACCCTAAAGAAACAAAGGATTGTTTTTTTATGTAACATTGTGAGAATGAAGCTTCAAGGAAGTCCTATCCATACATAGGATATCAAATCAAAGTCAATTATTACAACAAACTAGAATTAGCAAATAAAATTGGAGAAAAAAAATAAAAGAAAAGACCTTTTCTAAATCTTGCAAATCAAAATGTTCCACAACAAAGAAAGCAATCATTTCATTGATTTCACCATACAATAACCGTTTGTCTGAGTAATATTGAATGTAAAAAACCACAAAATAGATCAAGGAAAAAAATGAAAAAAAGCATAGGGGATTTTAAAATCATCAACGACACCACATCTTGAAGCAACACTTTTGAGAAGCGAGCCCTTTTTTTTCTTAGGCAGTTTTTTTATGATATACCATTGAAGCATTGCTCAAGTCTACGCCTGCTGAATTCCTAACTTGGGAGATTTCCTAGGTTTGGAGAAATAGGAATTGTGTATGTGGGAGCAGGGACACATAAAAGAAGATGGAGTGAAATTCTAATTGTATATATGGTAAAACCTTCATAAATCAATACTCTTGGGACTAGCAAAAATTATTATTTTATTGAGGTTATTTATTTATGGATAAATGAATAATTTATTAATTTATTAATAAATGTATATTTATTAATTTAAAAAGTTATTATAAGCTTAATACTCGTACTTTTTTCCCTCTAAGATAGGTGTGTGACTTATAATAATAAAAATGAGATACAATTAAAGTTAATGTGTGCATACAAAAAAACCTAAAAGTTTACATAGAAGTTCATATATTGTTTACACATAAATAAAATTCTAATACATCAAAAAGTTAAGAAGTAGATATACATATATTAAATGTAACTTTAAAGTTTAATACCTTATAAGATATGCATCTCCAAAAAAAAAAAAAAAAAAAAGAAAAAAACCTTATAAGATATGTTATTTCAAGATGTTTCACGTATATTAAACATAATTTTTATAAATATTCATTAATTTTACTTCTAGAATCCAAATCATTAGAAATAGATTTTAAATCACGTAACGAATGTATTATATGTACTCCGATAATTAGAGATGCGACTCACTTTAATTTAAGTATAAATAATAGGCAAACAACTTTGGACATATATCAAAAAGAACAGAATTAAGAAAATAGAAGTTATCTAGAAAAAAACTCATTAATATTGTGAATATTTATGTGTTATTTCTTTATGTATTTAATCAATTATTAATTTACATATTCAATGGGGCTCTAAAGGAATTACAAAAAAAAAAAAAATGTTATCTCATACATTTAGCAAGAACATTAATTTAGTTCATTGACTCGAGTTAGGACATGAAGATTTTATTATTTAACTGAGGTTATTGGTTTATCGAACATTTGTTTATTAAGGTTTTACTGAATATATATATTTCTGGGTTTGCTGCAAGAAATTTTTTTTTAAACCCTCATGTGCTATGCACATGTTTTTTTTTGCTACCTACTTGACAGCCATATCCATTAAAGACTAAATTGTAATTTATAAATCAAAGGACTTAATTATAAAAATTGAAACTAAAGGAACCAAATTATAACAACTCGTATAGTCAAGAGACCAAATGTACCAATAACCCTATGTTGGGTGTAAACAAAGTCTCACATTAGTAAAATATGGGGAAAAAGAATGGATTTATAAGAGATTGGCTACTATTCTCAATAAGTTGATATTTTGAGATAGAATCCTCACCCCTTATGAGGAATCTATGTCGCAAGACCCTAAATAATATATATTTAAGTTAATCAAACAATAGTATTGTTTTGTCAACATAAATAGATAAGGTGATGACTTATTTTTAAACTGTTGTATGCTTGATTATGGAAGGGGTTAAGTAGCAAAAATGTCAACATCAATTTTTTAATACTAACTTATGTAGAATGTAATAAGTTGTCACCATTAAAGTTGATTTAGCAGTTTTCTATACTTTGTTAACTATGATTTTCAATAGTTAAACTTGATGAGAACATAATTATACATGTTTTATCCTAAGTCTAATTTTGTAAGTCATTTTGATTTAACTTGTATTGCCTAATTTTATTATTTTTATTGAGTATTAAAATAATAAAATTTTTGAGGATAAATCACAAATTCCAGCAAGAAAAAATATACAATAATGATAAAGTAAAATGAGTATTTATAAGAAATGATCTTTTTTTAAAGATCAATTTACAAAATGGCCTTTTTTTACACCTATTTAATAAATAAATGTTTTATAATTTTATTTTGAATAAATAACCGTTGTTTAGTTGATCTATTTTTTTTACATAGTAAATCAATTTTTGAAAATGTAAATCTATTTTTGAAATAGTATATCAATTTTCAAAAATAAATCAATATATTTTAAAATACTAAATATTAAAAACGGTTATTTTTAAATAATATTTAAAATTCGGCTAATTTTTAACAGTGTTTAAAAAATAGCCATATTACAAACTATGATCTAAAATTCCTTCTTAGATAGATGGGCTTGAGCCGAACAAAAGAGCCCGTACGCTTTAATGGAATCAGCCCATTACATCGGCCCAATTAATTGAATTGAAGAAATGACCATTTTTTTACACCTATTTAATAAGTGGCCGTTTTATAATTTCATTTTGATAAATAGTGTATTTTAGTTGATCTATTTTACAAAACATAAATCATTTTTATTAATAATAAATCAATATATTTTGATCTATTAAATATGAGTAACAACCATTTTTTTTAAATGTTTTAAAAATTTTACTATTTTTTAAAAGGATTTGAAAAAAAAGTTATTTTTCGAATAGTGATCCAAAATTCGGTCATTTGGCTAAAAAACCCTTGAAAAAATGATGGAAAATGATACCTAATACTAAATTCTTTAAAAAATGACAAACCTACAACCTTAAAAATAACTATGACCTAAAATTGTATTTGTCTAATAACTTCTAAAAGAGGCGGTAACGTAATTGTAAAGATAGCTATCGTTCAAATAATGTTTACTAATCAGTAATGAAAAGAAAGGAAATAGAATATGTTTAAAGAGCAATAAGAATGAATCAAAAATTGAGTCATCCTTTCAAATTTTAACTAACTATATGAATGATTTTTCAAAATAGGTTGCTCCAAATAGATAAGTAAATACATGAATAGAAGAAAAAGAGAATCGCTTTCCTAATTCTCATTCCCCTTCCAATCTATTGAGGATTATTAAACATTGCCAAAATGTGAAATACTGGACTTGAGAGATTTGTTGGCTTAGTGGTTGGGGCAAGCTTGGATCATGAAGCTTGCATGTGTTCAAATTCCAATGACTTCACTTCATAATTTTGTCCTTTTATCGTATTTTCCCATTTTTTGCTATTTTTTAAATGCTTTTTCATTTTTTTTCCTTCACTCTTTTTCCAGATTTTTTCCCTCATTAAACATACTCTCTTCCTCTCTATTTTTTTATTTTTCATTTAATGTTTTTTCCTTTAATCTTCAAAAACAAAAAGATATCTTTTTTTCTTTTTTTTTTTTTTTTTGCAATTTTCCTTTTATTTTTTTTCATTTTCTTCTCTTATTAATTTTTTTTCTTCACCTCTTTTCCAATTTATGTTCTTAATAAACATGCTTTTTTTTTTTCTCTTTCTTGTAACCAAAATGGTCTCTAATAACCAAGTTGGAAAAAAAAAAGTTATTGGAAACTTCTGGAAACCAATTTGGTTGCCAGAACTAGAAATCAATTTCGTTATTGGAAACCAGAAACTAATTTTATTAATTTGATTACTTAAAACTAGAAAAACAGATTGGTTTCTACAGGTAATCAAAAGCCAAACAAAATTAGCAACAAAATTAGTTAGAAAATCAATTTTTGTGAAACCAATAATAACATGGGTTGCTAAAAACCAGTAATTATTATTATATTTTTAAAATTTAGAACTAGAAACCAATAACAAAATTAGTTCTTGGAAACCAATAAATAAATTTATTAGAAACTCGAAACTAGAAACCAGCAATAACATTTATAATAGGAGCAAATATGTTTTTAATAGTAACTAGTAATCTAATTGGTTTGGAAGCTAAAAATTCAAAATAAACAGGTAATTTGGTTACTGAAAATCAGAAACTTAATTAGTTCGTAACAGTAAATAATAACCAAATTGGATATTGAAAACTAGAAACTATTAGAAAATGAATTAGTGGAAATATTTGGTTACTGTAAACTAGAAACTAACGCTAGAATGAGTTACAAAATGTAATTTTCTTAAACCAGTAACCAAATTGAAAACCAAAAACCAATTTGAATTATGGAATATAATCACTAGTATTATAACTTGTCACTAGTGAAACTAATAATTGAATTGGTTATTGGTTACTCCTGAAATTCGTAATCAAATTGGTTAGGATAAATTAGAAATCAATTTGATTAATTCAGTAACCAATTTAATTAATGAAAACCAGCAAGAAACTAGGAACCAAATTGGTTATATTTCGGTAACTAATTTGGTTAGTTAGGTTATTAGACATCAAGAAGATTTGAACCTGTTAATTGACGGAATGAGAAGCATGCATGTGCAGCCACAAGCCACTGAGCCAACGTTTATTTTCATGCTATGTTCGCACATGTTTTTTTTTTTTTTTTTTTATCTTTTTGTCATTTTTTCCCAAATTATTGGTAGAACTGTCTTAAGCCCAAGAAAAGAATACATATATGCTTTGATGAGAAATGCCAGACCATTATTAACTTGAGAGTCAAGCTTTGTCTAATGGGCTGATTAGGTATATGTCCCTTTTTAGGCATAAAAACTAGTAAATGTCCAAATTTAAAAGATATAGTTAAATGACCCAAGATATCCATTTATATACCTACCAAAATTACCTTTATCAAAATTCAAATTTTTTCATAAACTAATGTCCATTTGTTAATTAAAATATTTTTAAATTATTGTTAACATTTATTAGTTCATGGAATTGCAAAAAACGAACTTTATGACAATTCATAGGAAATCACTATTAAATAGTATATTTTTTTTGCTCTAGGTATATATCTATATATGTATTCGGTATATTTTCATATATACCAACTTTTGTCTTATTAACAATTACCCTCATTAAAACTCATGATTTTCTACAAATTAATGCTCATTTGTTAGTAAAGAGGTTTTTAAATTTCTTTGAACATTTATGAGTTTATGAATTTAAAAAAAATGAACTTTACTGCCATTAACGGGAAATTGTTATTCAATAATAATTTTTTTTTCCCTCTTGATATATCCATATACGTACTTGGTTTATTTTTATATATATACCAATTTGACTACTACGATGAATCATTTTTCAAAGTAAGATATACTAACCTTATAAACAACTCTATTATGACATTTGAAGACTCAATTTTGCAATTTTTCTTTTAAAAAAAACCTGATCAGATAAATTGACATACCACTACTAAAAAGATATATACCAAAAGTTAAGATCACAAATTAATACATATGAAAATATCAAATAAATGGCTTCCCTTGATATGCCAAGAGAGAAAAAAAAGAAATATACTATTTAATGTTGATTTCACGTTAAGAATGGTAAAGGACAATTAAAGAAAGGGAAAAATATGAGACTTAAACCTCTTAATTAACAAATAGATTAACTTCTTAAAAAGAATCATTAAGCTATAAACTAGTAAAGGGGATCATTTATTAATATCTATTCGGGGAAAAAAAAGGGTCATGCACCCTAAATTTTCCAAGAGAAGGCCATAATTCTTCATGAGCATTTATGTTGGGCCACATTCTTTAATGAAACGGCGTAACAATAGTACAAAGAGATATGAAACTTATTATTCCCGGTTCTAAATATGGTTTGGAGATTATCCTTCCTAATCTCAAGGCAAAGAAAGATCCAAAACGTTCTTATAATATTAGGCCTAGAATCAGTAAGAAAACTTTTAAGTAGTTGTCGTATTTTCTTTTTTTCTTTTGTTTTGTTTTCTTTTTCTTTTCTTTTTTTATATGGTTTTCTTTTTCTTGAATAAATTAACCTCCTCCCAGGTTTCGCTTGAAAAAAAAATTTAATGTATACACATAGACATAAAAGTGGGTTAGCTCAAGTGGTAAGAGCATCTACTACCTAGGATCTCGGTCCTAGGTTCGAGTCACACCGGGGTAGGCGTGAAAGCTAATTATCCCTAATGGGGTGGGGTGGGAATTGGGTAGTATTAGGTATTTTCCTTTAATTTGTAATAAGTGGAGGTCATTAGTTAAGCCTCACTTTTTAAAAAAAAAAAAAAAAATAGAGAGAGAATGAAAATGAAAATTTAGAATATTAAATCAAAGGCAATATAGTCAATTTATGTCCATTTTTAACGTAGAAGTCGACCAATTCACACTTCGTCGAGCTATTCAATATATAAATTTTTTAATTGTTTTTTTTTTTTTCAAATAAAGGTACGGAGCTTGTCCACACAAAAGTTTACTGTAGGTCTCACCAAACAAATAATAATAATAATAATAATAATAAAGAGCATATAGCACCATACTTTAATAAAAATATGGAACGTGTTCATATAAAAATTTTATAATAAAATAAAAATATGGAGCGTGTTCATATAAAATTTTTATAATAAATCTAATATTTTTATTAGTATGTGTTGCTAAGTATTACATGTGCCATAATATTGATTTTTTTTTTCCCTTCTTTTTTTGAGATACTATGACCACTCAATGTAGTAGTGATTTGAAGTTTTTTTTTTTCCTTTTTTTTTTTTTTTTGAAATCTTAGTGATTTGTAGTAGTTGCCTCAATAAACATACAAAATTGCAAACATTCAATTTATGTGAATTTTAAAATTAGTTTTTTAGTATACTTTCAGATTTATCAACTTTTAACTGGATACTTCTAAAACTTCTAGTGCATCTAGTGTCACGACTGGAAATCCAACGCTGTGACTTTTCGTAATTTTAAGTGAAAATATAATTAAGCAGTGAATCTATAAAAATTGAAATAAAACCGAGTACTTGGATTTTCACATTTCGTCCTCAAACACTATAAATTTAGTAATAAAGAAACCTTTCACTCTTTTAAATTACTTAAAGAAAACGTCCACTAAAGTTTAGAAGAATCCTAGTTAATTTATTTAGAAACTTTTTAATAAAGCATAAATTTTGGTAAAATGAGTTCAACGAAATCTTGAGTCCGAATGTCTAGATAGTTTACAAGAAATCAATTATAATTCCAAGTACACAAATTTAGTAGTAAAATCATTCTCACATATCCACTTCATAAGTATACTTAACTTGGCTAAATATTTAGACATGGAAAAAAAATCTCACAGGGTATAGACACCCACCCGGTAATAGAAATATGATTTCAAGCACAAGCCAAGCAACTTGTCTAGCCATCAGGACAACTACCTCAAATAGACAAAGTGGAAGAAGGTAGGTGGTGAGCATGCGAATGCTCAATAGAGATTCAATTACTGATTTTTAACCTAAATAAAATACTTACTTCAAAAGTCCTGCATGGTCAGTGAAATATATAAACAGTTTTCTAGAAATCCAATTAATCATCGTCTCAAAAGTTCAAACATTCTAAACCATAGTAAAACATCATTCCAAAACAGGTACAAATTATTCAAGTCAAGCATATAGTAAGCAATGCAGTCAATGATATGTCCGAGCCACCTAAATTAGTGACCGTAAGTATGCAATATAGTCTGAGCCACCCAAATGGGTGACAATAAATGTGTAATATGGTCCGAGCCACCTAAGTTCGTGACCATGAGTATACAATGTAGTTCGAGTACCCTAGATAGGGTATCATAAGTCCGAGCATCCTGAATGGATGCCGTAAGTCCGTCGGCCGAGTAAGTGCAATGATGCATATAATGCTATATGAATTACATGAATTAAAATATTTACTAGTTTCCACAAAATCACAAAATAGACCATACAATGTTTTTAATCAACCAAGTTTAGTTCTCAAAACTAAATTCTCATTCAATTTGGATTTTCTAAAAATTTCGGTGCATAACAGTCGTTTTTATCAAAACCCATAAAATCCAATTCCTACATAAAATAGTTTCAACACAAGATATATGACACGCCAACCAGTGTGACATGCCTCCTAAGCAATTTAATATCAAAATAGATTCAAAATTATATGTAAACACATTTTTCTAAATTATTTCACAAAATTACATATTTGTTCAAAATATATAAATTCATAATAAAACCAATTTTAAGATTAAGTAATCGAATCTCTACCTCAAACGAGTGATTAGACAATGCTACAATTGTTCAGAGGGTCGAGGGTCATTTTCGAACCCTCGATTGCTCGCTTTGAAATATTATTTTTCTAATAGAGTCTCAAATCGAGAAACAAACCTTACCACTGAATTCCTAACATCCAAACGAACTAGGTTAGACATATAATTTGACTAATTCGGGCTCGGGCCAAAACTCGACCTCATGGCATGCAAAACAACGTGAAATATGAGTCGTTCGATTTCATTTTCCATGCCCGTCATCACATGGTCAATATATATCTCATTTTTCATATTTTCACAAGCACATCACAAATATAAAATTTATTTTACGATCAAACAATCCGATCAAAAAGTCAACTCCTAATCTAAAATGCTCAAAACTGTAAAATAATGGCAAAATTTAACCTAGGCAAAATAGAGTTGAGAGATATATATCACGATGACCCTCGTGTCGAGACGAATTTGGGAAGCCTAGTTTCATGGCATGAAATAGCCTGAATCGTAGCCAATAGCATTTTTCTCCGTGGACGTTTTTGTTCCTCACCGGTGATTAAGAGTTTCGACAACTTTGAAATACCGGCAGGTGGTTCGTCTCGAGGCGGTGCATCGATCTCAGTGGGTGGTTGCGCTCGAATCCGATCGGAGGGCCATCAACTAGTAGTGGTTGTGGTGTCAGGTTCCGTCAGGGAGAGAGAAAGAGAGAGCTGAAGGGAAGAGAGAGAAAGAAAAAGAGAAAGTGAGGGGGGCACATTGTGTCCATTTAACGGGCTCTGTGTTTGGCATTTAAGTCCCTTACTCGATAATTTCTTCAATTTTGTCCTCAAAATTACCACTTAGTCCCCGATTTTAAAAAATCCTTTCACAAAAATCCAAATTTAAAATTTAAAATTTTCCTTATTATTTTATTCAGAAAATTGTCAAATGACCAATTTGCCCCTAATAAATTATGGGTTTTTCCATCGTTCCCTCCTTAAAAGAATTTCATCCTGAAATTCAAATACAAACAGGGTATGAGTAGAGCAGTATAGAATAACGATTTGAAAGAGTGTAATCACTCGTTTGTAAAATTAACGAGTATCAAATCAAAGACTAAGCCAAACAATAAGTGTAAAACATACGCTCCTCATTGGGTATTAAAGTCTAGCTAATATACTGATGCCACACAAGGTATGAGTAAAATAAGTACATAAAGAGATATGAAATCATAAGATGGCTCATGCATAGGTATTAAGACCTTGACAGAGGAGATTAGAAATGATGACCTCAATTCGGTAATTAATCACAGAAGTAGTAACGATAATCTACTACTAAAGAAAATATTTTCCACGTCACTTATAGGGTGACGTGGTAGAAAAACCACGTCGCTCTACAATCGACGTGGAAATGGGTGACATAGTAGCCCCACCTCATACCACATCACTTTAAAAGTGACGTGGTATGCTAGCCTATCACGTCAGTTGTATAAAAAGTGATGTGGTTATCACGTCATTTGTATAGAAAGTGACATAGTATACTAGCATATCACGTCATTCGTATACAAAGCGACGCGGTAGACTCCAAATTATTAATTATTAGGGTCCTACCACGTCGCTTTTGGGGGATACTATGTCACTCTTTCAGGAAATGAAGTGGTATGCGTCATCTTCCTCCCCTGCATGCTCGACCGCGCGCTCGACCAATGTAGGTTACAATGTTCTAAAAAATCTTAACTACCCCACATATCTCCTTATAGATCAGACTAATAATACGTGCACTTTACACCACCTCTATGAGCTAAACGCTAAATTACCGACTTCATGGTCCATTGTCTAAACCCTTATAGTGTCACTTCGCTCTTCCCTTGCCTCCCTTTCCGCGCCCCAACATTGTCGATGATGGTTAGAAACCTCAAGAATCTGCACCTAAAAGATTAAAAAACTATTACATAAATTTTCGAAGACTTAAAATTTGAAAAAACTAAAATAAGAGAGAGAGGTTCCTGAAATTTGAAATAGGAAGAGTTTAAATGAGAAGGTATTAAAAATTTTTGGTTTAATATCTAATTGGGGTTGGGGGATGATTTGGTGGGGTTGATGATTTTGAATGGACGATCATGATGGAGCATTTTTTGTAGGTGTGGATCGATGAAGTGACTAGTATAAGTCTCTTATTATATCATAAAATAATAGACAATGTCGCTTTTTGTAGAAGCACTGTGGTATATGATCTAACCAGGTCGCTCGTTACATAAGCAACGTGGTACGTGCCTTTCTACCAAGTCGCTTTTACAAAAAGTGATGTAGTATTAAATAAAATAATATACCACATCCCTTTCTGTGAAAGCAACGTAGTACATGGCCCAACTACATCGCTCGTTACAAAAGCGACATGGTAGAACCTACAATCACGTCACTTTTAAACGACGTGATGTGAGAGTTCAACCAAGTCTCTTTCTTTGATGTATAAAATGGTTCAAGTGATGACGTTGGTGCCTTTTTTCTTAGTGATCAAAGCAAGAAATTTTATAATGAATCTAATACTTTTATTAGCGTGTTGCTAAGTATTACATGTACCATAATATTGATTTTTTTTCTTCTTTTTTTCGAGATACGATGACCATGTAATGTAGTAGTGATTTGAAGTGTTTTTTTTTTTCCTTTTTTTTTTTTTGAAATCTTAGTGATTTGTAGTAGTTGCCTCAATAAACATACAAAATTGCAAACATTCAATTTATGTGAAGTTTAAAATTAGTTTTTTAGTACACTTTCAGATTTGTCAACTTCTAATTGGATACTTCGAAAACTTCTAGTGCATCTAGTGTCACGATCAGAAATCTATTGTCGTGATTTTTAGTAATTTAAAGTGAAAGTATGATTAAGCAGTGAATCTGTAAAATTCGAAATAAAACTGAGTACTTAGATTTTCACACTTCGATCCTTCAACACTATAAATTTCATAACAAATAAACCTCTCATTCTTTTAAATTACTTAAAGAAAACGTCCAATAAAGTTTAGAAGAATTATAGTTAATTTATTTAGAAACTTTTTGATAAATCATAAATTTTGGTAAAATAAGTTCAATGAAATCTTGAGTTCGAATCCCCAAAATATTTTACAAGAAATCAATTATAATTCCAAGTACACAAATTTAGTAGTAAAATCATCCTCATACATCCACTTGGTAAATATACTAAACTTGATTAAATATTTAGACATCGAAAAGAAATCTCACAGGTTATAAACGCCCACCCGGTAATAGGAATAGAACTGCAAGCACAAGCTAATTAACTTGTCTAGCTATCAAGACAACTGAATACACAAACACCAGAAAGTGGGAGAAAGTAGGGGGATGCACATGTGAATGTTTAGTAGAGATTCAATTACAGGCTTTTAACCTGAATAAAATACTTACTTCAAAAGTCTTGCATGGTAAGTGAAATATACAAACAATTTTCCAAAAATCTAATTAATCATACTAAAAGTTCAAACATTCCAAACCATCGCAAAACATCATCTCAAAACAAGTACATATTATTCAAGTCAAGCACATAACAATCAATGCAATTAATGACATGCCCGAGCCACCTAAATTTGTGACTGTAAATACGCAATGTAATCTGAACCACCCAAATGGGTGACTGTAAATATATAATGTGGTCCGACCCACATAAGTTAGCGACCGTGAGTATGCAATATAGTCTGTGCACCCTAGATAGGGTACTGTAAGTCCGAGCATAATGAAGGGTTACCGTAAGTCCGTCGGTCGCGTAAGTGCAATGGTACATACAATACTATATGGATGACAGGAATTGAAATATGTACCATTTTCCACAAAATCATAAAACAGACCATACAGTATTTTTAATCATCCAAGTTTAGTTCTCAAAACTAAATTCTCATTCAATTTGGATTTTCTAGAAATTTCAGCAACGTAATGGCCGTGTTTTTTAAAACTCATAAAATCCAATTCCTACGTAAAACAATTGCAAAACAAAATATATGGCACACCAACTAGTGTGACATGCCTTCCAAGTAATTTAATATCAAAATAAATTTAAAATCACATGTAAACACATTTTTTTAAATTATTTCACAAAATTTCATATTTGTTCAAAATATGTAAATTCTTAATAATACTAATTTTAAGATCAAGTAATCGAATCCTACCTCAAACGAGTGACTAGACTACGCTATGATGCTATGGAGCACATTTGGTGTTATTTGGCGATTGTTTGGAGAGTCGGTGGTCATTTTCGAACGCTCAACCGCTCGATTTGAAATATCGTTTTTCCAACAAAGTCTCAAATCGAGAAACAAACTTCACTACTGAATTCCTAGCATCCAAATCAGCTAGATTAGACATATAAATTGACCAATTCATGTTGGTTATAATATACAAAGAATTTAACAAATTCAAAGATGACCAGAAGTGTAGAAAACAATTTTTTTTTTTTTTAGATTATAGTCTTTCAAGATCTCTGTTATGGTCTAAATACATACAAAAGATTGTGTACCTCAACTAATAAGTCTTCCTTCCTATGAACCAAGCTTGTAACTGCATTGGTGAGTGGACACCTCGATCTTGATCAACTTTAAAGTGAGAATCTAAGAAGTCCAATAGCCTCCAATGGTGGCTCCAAGAATTTCTCTCTCTCTCTCTCTCTCTCTCTCTCTCTCTCTCTCTCTCTTTCACTTTTCTCTTAGTTTTCTATGTAGCTGCTAAATTAATGTCTCAGTCAAAATTAAATGTATCACACAAAAAAAGCTCCTCCCTATAGAGGAATTCGGCCAACCCTATTGGGCCTAGGGGTTGGCCAAATTTCACTACTAAATTAGCAGTGTGGTAGGCCCTAATGGCCCACCCATCAGTCCAGCCTTTTTCTCCCTTTTTGTGTAATTTCTTAGAAAACTGTTTGAGCCTAATTGATCTCATGCAGCTTAAGATGTTGGTGTAGGTTAGGGACCTAAATAGATCTATTTAATTCGAGCTCCAATAGACAATGCCCAGTTACAATTAACTATTAATATAAGTAGGTTTGTACTATTAGTTATAGACTTATTCCACTAAAGGCCTAAACTGCACTCTTGAATTAATTAAATATCACAAGATACTTTTTAATTAAAAATATCTATTAGATAATTAACTTGTGTATGTGTATTCCCAAATAAATATCGATAATTGGAGCTAGGTAAAATTATTGTTTTGCTTATCCAAATAAATATCGATTCCTTGATACAAGATTATATCTAATGGATGACCAGAATTAGAAAAAGTCTTCAATTAATAAAATATCTAATTTTATTAATTACTTTGCTAAGATTTAAATCATCCAAGTTCCTATAGCTCCTTAAGGCCGTATTCATTTCTCTATATAATAAAGTTGTGGATTCTATATCTATAAGTATATATTCCCAATGCCTATAATAATGCATTACCAAAATACCAGGGTTTAGATCGTCAATTTCTTGATCCGTACCTTTTAACATCTCAAATAATATAAGTTATAGACACGAGTCCATCACTTATTTTAGGATTAAGAAAGACATGCATTAATCATCAAGTTCGTGAGAATATGTTCTTGTCAATGACACGAATTACAAGAATATATTTCATATAGTCCGTGTTTAATGTTTACACTGTATGACTTCTTGCATATGATCATACCAATATAGATTAAGATACATTATAAATACACAAAGTCTTGCAACAACGATCCAAGAGACGTTTCCAGCTTTTCTTATTCGTTATGAACAAACTTGTTTGATTTAATTAGAGAAAATATATTTTAACTTTAATAAACAATTTTATTTAAATATTTCTCTAATGATTAAATTATGGAACCTTTTTGACATTTACAATTGTACCAATAATCAAAACATTATTACAAATACTATGTATGAAATATCACTTTACTAAATATATAATATATTCAATAAATATCTATAAATAATAAATAATTTTTGGGCATAATCCTAACAATTAGGGCTCAAGCCAAAACCCGACCCCGTGGTACATAAAACGAAGCAAAATATGAGCCGTTCGATTTCGTTTTTCATGTCCTTCACCAAACATAATCAATATATATCTCATTTTTCATATTTTCACGAGTACACCACAAATACGACATTAATTTTACGATCTAACGGTCTGATCGAAAAGTCAACTTCTAAACTAAAAAGCTCAGAATTATTCAACATTGGCAAAAATCAATCCGGGCAAAATGGAGATGAGAGATATATACCATGATGACCCTCATGTCGAGACGAATTCAGAAAGCATAGTTTCACGGCCTGAAGTTGTTAGAATCGTCATCGATAGCCTTTTTCTTCGCAGACGTTTTTGCTCCCCACGGCCAACTGAGACTTCTGACGGCATTGAAACTCTAGCGGGTGGTTCGTCTCGAGGTGGCGCATCGACCTAGGTTGGTGGTGGCACTCGAAACTGACCGGAGTACCATTAACTAGCGGCGGCTGTGGTGTCAGGTTCCGTCAGGAAGAGAGAAAGAGAGAGTTGAAGGGAAGAGAGAGAAAGGGGAAGAGAAAGTGTGGGGAGCATGTGGCGTCCATTTAATGGGCTCCATGTTTTGCATTTAAGTCCCTTATTCGAGAATTTCTTCAATTTCCTCCTCAAAATTGCTGTTTAGTCCGTGCTTTTATAAAATCCTTTCACAAAAATCCAATTTTAAATTTTAAATTTTTCCTTATTATTTTATTCAGAAAATTGGCAAATGATCAATTGGCCCCTAATAAATTACGGGTTTTTACATCTAGTATATTTCTAGGAATTCTTTTCCCCTTGAAAACCGTAAATTTTGTTTTACTAGTTTCTCTTTATTATATATTGTTATGATTTATAGTTTTTAATAAAGAGATTTCATTTTATAAGGCTTAAATCACATTAGGCTTAAACCGTTCCACTCTGCCCCTAGCTTGTTTACTGTCACTCTCAGACATAAATACTTAAATTAATTAGTATACTTACTGATATCTGGATGACCCTTAAATGAATTTAGCGCTAATGTACCCTCAGGTGTGTAGCCTTTATATAGGCATACATCAAGCGGTGAAGTGAAAATATGTATCTTGTGCGGCTGACATATCCTATGCAAGGTGTCTTCCTCTAGTGTGAAGTAATTGGAGATCTTGACACTTAATAAGCGGTGTCTTGCAATTAGCCAGAGTAAATAAAAGCTTGACACTTCAAGCTTGAGGATAAGCTCCAGTATTAGCTTGACAAGTGGCTCAATTATTTTATGACACATAACATCGTATGAATGTGATATAATTTTAACACATCACATTTTCTTAATTGACCCCATATTGTATAATTATTATATTGTTTGTGACTTAATATTTTTAGTTAGTGACTAATTACAAAAAATTGTCACACCTCAAAACACCATTCAACTTCTTTATTAGGATCAGTAATAACAAATTAACATCTAATGTTCTCTAATTACAAGAAATTATCAAAATATTAATATGTATTACTTTGGGCATGGGATTAAATTGGGATTTCTAGTATTAGCTAAACTAAATTCTATAAATTTGTCAACTTCATTATTATTGATAATTTATCCACCAGCATCCATTCTTTCTCCATTCTTAATAGAAGGGGAAAAAACACAATAAAAATATACAGAATATGATCAACTATAGTACTAGAACTAGTAAAATTAACAAAATTTCAATTATTAAAAACAGGGTACAGTCTCCCTTATTTATAGAGTTATCTCAATATTCATAGATAAACACAATATACAAATTATACCAACAAACCCACAATTTTATCTTTATATCACCACAATAATATTTTCTAGACCTAGACCACTAATATATCAAATATATCAAACTTTTTTTCATCATATCTATATATATTTTCTAAAAAAATATAATTAACAAAAGTGTATATTAGAAATCTAGTTTAACATACCACAACCAAATTAAAACCTTGGACAATCAAACGATGAATTCCAAATATAATCAACTCCCCAACGAACTAAAAACCATGCAAAACCTTTAAAGTTTGTCAATATATATGAATAAGAAAACTACTTAGCTACATATAGGTATATAGACATTTCCACAATTAAATTCCTCTAATAGTTTAAAATACATTTACAATAGCTAATTTACCATATCTATTCCAAAATCTAAGTATACAAATTTCCTACTAAATAGATACAATACAAAATCTGAACGTAAATTACAATAAATATTGAAAAAATATGTTTATGTAAAAAAAGTAGACAACTAAATAAGCAAAATAGTAGTTACATGTGAAGATTGTGCCAATGTACTAAAGATTTTGCCAAGAATTTGTACCTAGTTCTCCAAAATCATAAATTCCTCTAACAATCCTTGAAACTTAAAATATTAGAAAAATAACCAGTTAAAAATGCATAAAAATTATTGGGCAATCGGTTTCTAGGGAGAAAGCAAAAATTAAACAGTGAAAAATACCTCAAACGCGTTGGAAATAATAGAGGGTACCGTCGCGGAGAGGTTCTTGCAGCTGAAATGCTCTCAGGTTCAATTTGAGGCTCGATCTGAGTTCTATATCTAGACCTTTTTCGTCGATTATAAGTAAACATCTCGTCGGTTTTAAATTAAAAGGATAACGATATTTTATGTCTAGAAAAAATTGTGTGGAAAAAGTTGAAGGAAAAAAAGAAGGAAAGTAATTTCTTAAAATTCTATAAAATTTAGTTTTCAAAACTTTTTTTTCATTATAATCTAAATTCTCCAATTTTACTGAAAATGTCCCTTATAAAATTTCCTTAAAAAGTTTTCTCTAATCTTTGATAAAATCAAAATAAAAGAAAATAGAATTCTTAAAATTTTTTGTTCTACCTAAAATTCAAAAACCAAACAAGCCGAAGGGCATCTCCAACTGAATTTCAAAATGAAGTTTTACACCAAATTGAAGTTAAAAACGTGCTCCAACCGAACTTTAAAACAAGATTTTATTTTAGAGTTTGTAATAGTATTGCACCAAATTTGAAGTTTTACTGTAGCTTTAAAGTCTGCTTTACAAACTTTATTAATCTCAATTCTACCCTTTAAATATAATAGGCAAAGAATTTTATTCTCTTTGTGTCCTTTTCTTCAATTATTAATTCTTTATAAATTAAAAAAAATGAGAAAAAAAAGAGAATATTCTTTTTAGTGTAAAGATTTAAAGTTTTGAGTTAGAGATGGTATTGAAAATAATGTGAAAAAATCTGTAAATTAATGTAAAAATTATTCTAATTTGAAGTTTTGGATTGGAAATAGCGCGAGATAGGATACTGCCTTGTTTGGCACGCAGGATCGGACTGGATTGTATGTACAGAATTGGATTGGATTGGATTGGACTATACTGAATCCAATACTGTGTTTGGTAAACTATCAGATTTAGCAACTGGAAAAATAATCTAGTATTTGGTACAGGATCGGATTGGACAATTTTTTTTTTTTTAAAAAAAAAAAGCTTAGATATTAGTTAAAAATATTTTTAAAAAAGTGAATATATAAACTTTTTAAAAAAAAATTAAACATACAAAAAAATAAAATTCGTAAAAAAAAAGATTGGAATTTAATAAAAATTGAACTTTTAACTATAACATATAATAGCCAAACATATGATGAATGATGAATGTAAACTCATTTAGATCATAATATTTATATTAGTTTAATAATGTTTCAAAATACATATTTCATAGGAGTTGCCAACTCACACAAAAAGATGTCGAATATGAGTTAGATAATATTTAACCACTAAATATGTCTCTCAAGCTGTCTACTGCAATTCATAATCATAACTACTACATATTCTTCAATCATGACACAAAATATAATATACCTTAAACATAGGCATTCTGCACCAAACACATAAGCCATTCATGGCTTTCTAATCCTGTAGCAATATCTAAAGCTGGTCTTGCTCGCTTCTTTTTCGAAGCTTCCGAGAGACAACTATCACTAGTTTGATTCATAGACATTAGAGAATAGGATGATTCTTCTTGCACCCCATTGTTAGCATCATCCTCTTCAAGATCAACAGCTTCAGTTATGTCAGTTAGAGTTTCAGCTGCTTTTCCAGTTGCACGGTCAGCTCCAAAGATGTTAGCCAGCCTCTCATACATTGAAAATTATCTACCCCTCCATTCATCAGCCTCTTTATGGCTCTACAAGAAAAAGAAAGAAATGGACTTAACAAATGAAATATGTATATGAATATATTTTATCATGAATTTCAATTTATTTAAAGAGACACTAAATAAACTAGTCAAACCTACACATATGTATTCCACACTTCATCACTGTCAACTTCAATGCATTTCAATGTATCATTCCAACTAAATCCACTCTTGTTTAACATGTCATATAATATTCCATATTATTTTTTCCATATTTTCATCTTTGACTTAATATGAGGGGTTGCTTTCAATCCAGAATTTGGGCACTTGGCATTCAATTCTTTCTCAAATAAAGTGTATGAGTCAGATTTAAAGCTACCATTGTCACAACGATAACCACGTAACACATATGATTCTAAAATACCCAATAATGCTTCCTCTTCCACTGTTGTCCAAGTACGCCGAGCCCGTATATTTCCTCCAATTTCCATTCCTATGTAATACATGAATTTGAAAGCAATGGTATAGAAATTTGGTTAATGAGTATAATAATCATACTTAAAAGAAATAAAAAACTTAAGTTCAATTGAGAAAAAATAGAACACAATATTATATTGCGAAATTCAAATAATAGTCTCGTACACACTAAAAGAATACTCAATAAAAACATGCAAAAGAGAAATGAATACATCAAACTTCTAATGCCTACGACCTCTATTTCTTCTCCAATCATCAAACATTTTTGTTGCCAGAGTATCTCTCCAAGTGGTCCATGCATCTGATGACTCAATTGTGCCAATAATATTTTGATCATTCAAATTCTCATTTGGAGTGCTTTCTTGTCTATCTAGTTCTTCTTCCATTGGATCATATGATATTTCTCTTCTAATAAGATTATGAAGAAGACAACAGCATTTACTAACACCAAAATGCCCATCATTATTCTTCTAAGATACATATTTCTTGCAAATATATATACCGCAATGTCCATCTCGTCCATAACTATTATACAAATGAACACAAAATAAAATAAGTTTTCAAAATAATTACTATCATAACTAAAGAAAAATCATCACCTAAATTATATTATGCTATTAAATGCAAAAAACATTCTCATTAGATGACTTAACATAAAAATCCTTTCAGCTCTGCTTGTGTTGGTGTTTTAACATAGAGTGATACTTATATAAAGCTAATTTTTAATTACTATATGTTCACATGTTATATTCAAGAGCCACACTTTATAATACAAAGGTATCTATAACTTTATTTAGAACATTATTAATCATAAGTTGAAGGTTGCCAATCCAGTAGGTATTTTTTTTTCCTTATGTGTAGGTATTTTTTTTTTAGCTGTTAGATCATCATCTAATGGTGATCCAACAGCTATAATAATGTGCATGAAAAGACGTGCATCATTAATGTTATTTCTCTCTCTTACTTTTTAATATAAAAAAATGTTCAAAAAAAATTTTTATTGGCCAAATTGATACCTATGCATAGGTAAAAAAAAAAAATACCTACTGGATTGGTGCCCTAAGTTGAAAAGCTAGTGATATCTAGTGATGATGATTCTTAGAATTTTTCATGCAGTGAAATAAAAAAGAAAAAAAAAAACACAAACAAGATCTTTATTTGGCATTTCTAGAAAGTGCTTATTATGTTAATTTTCTTCTTGAGCTGAAGAAGATGTTTCTAAGCTATAGTAATGGTGTTTTTAATTCTTTTGCAAAACAATAATATATACATATATAGGATGTTTATGGTATATATACACATATATATAATGCATATAACAATTTCAATCTTGAGATCAAATTTCAAAAAAGAACCCAGAAAAAACAAAAAATAAATAAATCCAAAATTAAAAGAAAAACTTGAAAAAGAAACAAAAAAATAAAAACAAAAAAACAAAGAAAAAGATGGCACCATGCACCACCGTAGAAAATGGTTATACAGCTTTATGCCTTTTAAAGAAAGCAACTCCAACAAAACTTAAAAAACTTACAAAAAGAAGCGGGACCGAAGAAAAAAAGAAAAAAAATGAAAAAAGAACTTTAGTCATGAAAGGATACTCGTGAGCAAACAAGGAAAAGACACCCAAATAATTCAAACATCAATTTGTAGAACCATTTTGCTGAATATTATACGTTGCTAAAATTTCAAGCGTCTCTATCAGGTCCCAAAGAAATTCATTAAAGAGAGAGATCATAATTCATAAACAAGAAAAAGAGGAAACCTAATTTCTATGGTAGGAAGAGTGGTAGTGTGAGCAACGGGTGACGATGGCAGCGGGAGCTTGACAGCGGTGGGAGCTAGAAGAAAGGCTGAGAGAGAAGACGATGGTGCGGCTGTATTGTATACTGATTTAGGTTTTGGGAAAATTAGTCCCAAATATGCCAAGGATAGGCTATCCCACCTATTTACTTGGGATTAATTATCCTACAAGAGGCTGGACTATTTTGAGTCAAAGTATTATTTATCCGGTCAAACTTTATCAGCAAACATGGGATTGGGATTATTTATCTCAATCCGAATCCCAATCCAACGGGCCAAACGGGGCCTAAGGAGACAACTCCGGAACGGAAAAGACATCCAAATTATCATAATTGGTAGAATCTTAAGAACAATGAATTCTATCCATTGTTATGACAAGTAACAGAGAGGGTGGAAAATGAATGAATAGTACTGTATTTGACCAAACAAACTTTGCAAGTTTATCTTCTCTTACTATCAACCCCACAACCACCCAAAAAGAAAACAAATTTAAAAAAAATATATATATCTTCTCTCACACCATGTACATGTTATTCTTAATGGACCCAGAAAAATTGTGCTTTGCATTAATTGGAAAAGTTACAAAATGGTTATTTGTGTCCCACTTTTTATTTATTTCTAAAAAAGAACTCATTTCTTTCAAGAGGAGCCAAACGCTTGTAAACTTCTGTTATTACTTTTTAAATATTGATGTTAAAAGGGTTTTTGCCATTGTTTAAAATATGGGATCAATTTGAAGCTTTATTATGGGATGCATGTGGTTTGGTACTTCGGTTGTCCTTTTAACTCAAATTACTAAATTGGTACTTGAAAATGAAATACTTGGAGTGTTACCATTTTTCTTGCACATAATTAATGTCAAACAAACAAGATTAACTCAACTGAAACATATATATGTGTATATATCTTCCTCCATGGAAGAAACAGAATCATGATATATATAGCTTGCTTCATATTTTGATTGAACCGAGTATTCTACTACATAAAAGGCAACATTTTCAGGTGAATTATAAGTACACCTTACACATTGTTACCCAACATTTATGAAAAACAAAAAGAAAAGAGAGGGGGGAAAAATACTTCAATTTTGTTCTTCCTTTTTTTTCCTTTTTTTTTGGGTTCAGTCTAAGCAAATCTACTGAGCATTGATGACTTTGCTTGATGAAACAGGTTTTAAACCATGCTTCAGTGCAGCATTCCAGACAAGGTCAATTCTGTCCACATCAAGGGCTCCGACTTCATGGTGAGTCCAACCTTCTAGGAGATGAACCACTCCACCTGCATGGCATGCATGCACCACTCCTCTTTCCATGGTGTACTGTGGTTAATAATAATCAAGAACAACACAATGAAACAGCTTCTTAGACAATATAAGAGCGTTGATATACATGAATTAGTATGATATATGCATGGCTAGCAGCAAAAGAAACTTGTGTTTAGCAAAGTTAATAATCTAAGTTATAAAATAATTATCTTCAGTCTGCCAAGTGCTATATAATAAATATTGGAGTAGATTATGATATCAAAGAAGAGTGTTTCACCTCACAAGATCCAAGCCCTTCAACATCTTCAGGCAACCTCATAGCTGCAAGGTCACCATAAGTGCAATCTCTTCTAAAGGGCAAGATTGGTGGCACCACAAATTGATGAAAATGTGTCCCAGCCGGGGCCCACCCTTGCTCTCTTGGTGTTGTCCACTTGCCAACAATCCATGTCTGCGACATATATGTAAATGGTACCAAAATATCAAGTTTATTTGAGGCCACAATTCAAACACCTCTACTTAGGATATTAAATATACTAATTCAATTAGTAATGTATGATCAATGCGGAATACTTATAGAGAATAACAGGGGATTATTTATGGAAAATTCACCTTGCAATTCTGGGCTGCGTTGTACTTTGTGACTTGAACTAGGTAGCTTTGGCAATCAGCTGGGGCTTCCTTCTGAATGTTTTGAAACCTTTCTGTTGATAGAGTCAACATCTGTAAAATTTGATTGACTCCATGAGAATCCTTTGTGATATATTATTATGAGACACATCATGATCATCAATCTTGTTATGATCATCACCATATGATCACATTAATTTGTTGTCAGCATCCATTAATGATGCAGGAGACCCACATATATCCATTTGGGCAGACAAAAGCTGTAACAGCTTAAAGCATGCATGAATGATGAAAAGGAGCAGAAAAAGTCATTACAACATTAATGTTCTGGTCTCACATTGATGGTCCTCTTCTAGCTTTTTAGAGTATCTTCATAAAAACATGGAACAAATATTGAAGTGTGACAAATTAACATGACATACATATTCACTTGTTGAATTTTAATGTAAGTTCTCTTGTTCCATGTTCACTAGTTAATTCAGAATTACTTGGTATCAACACTGAGAAAGTTTGGACATTAATAATGGACCAAAGAAAAGGATCACAGAAGAAACTAATGCGGAAAAGATACTTACAAGGACTCGTACTTTTCTTCGGCATAGGTAGAGAGCTATGGCTCTTCCAAGCTTTGAAGTAGCTCCTGTTAGAAATACCTCTTTGACATCTTTTGGAATCTCATTTAGAATAACTGCTGCAGTTAAGGTGTTTCCATGAACAACTCGGACTTTGAGGTTTGGGTGCTTGTTTACAAAGAGTGTCCCACCTCCATTGAGGGCTTCATTCTATATAAATGGTGAAGAACGAAAAAAAAGAGGGGGTCAGATGAAGAAAGAATTTAAACCAAACTTGTTTTTGTCCCTAGGACAGCCAAGTATTTATTAATCATCCTTGTATGCTCATGTAACATGGATATGGTCCTTGGCGCATTTGTTTTTAATGACAGAAAAAAAGAAAAGAAAAGAAATAAGATTTGGTGGCTTGGCATAAAGAGGAGCAAGCTTGGTTAGGTGTTCTAGATACATTTATGCATTGTGAAAAGGAAAAAAAAATGGAGGGGGGAAAAAAAGAAAAATTAGGGAAACTAGATCATTTGAAAGTCTTTTGTCGTAAATGATACACTCTTTAAACTCTATACTTATAATTTGGTTTGTCGAGGGTGGTAAGTTATAACTCAAAATGGTTATTTTGTAAGGAGTTTTAAAATATGAGAGTTTCTCTAAAAGTATTCTTCCAGAAAAGCTATTTTGCAAAGAACGAGAAGGAAAAAAAACAAATAAAAAAACAAAGAAATTCTTATTTAATACATTTATTTTTTTTAAAAAAAACTCCATGAAATTTAGGGACAGATTTATGAAATTTATTGTGGGCACAAGGAGTACAGAAAAAGCTTTTCAAAAAAAAAAAGAAAAAGAAAAAAAAGGAGTACAGAAAATGTTGGCAATCTACTTGTGTTAAAGATAGGGTATAACATCAGAGCAGTTGTCTGATAAATGATGGTGTTCTCTGTTCTGTTCTGTTCACTTGGAAGCAACTTTCAAAGCAGAAAACTTATCAAAGAAAATGATTTTCTAACTCATTTTCTCAGTCATGTTGTCATGAAAAGTTTTCTAACCAAAAGAAAGAAGAAAAATAATAGTACTATTTCACCATATGGTAATGGTCAGAAGCTCTACTTGTTCTATGGTTCTATGAATAGAAGTCATAGCATGGTTTTTGTATTCATGTCTAATCAAATTACAGGTCAACCCCAATTTTCCCACTTTAATACTATGTTGACTTTGCATACACCTTTTTATGAACTGGAAACGGATTACCATAAAACGTCACATTCAAATGTGAACAAAATTTAAGACCGAAAATTGAAACTTAACCTATAAAATAAATTAGAACAGTATAAATTCAATTAATTTGGACAGAAATAGGCAACTCTTTTGAGGTTCATGCCACACCTATGAGGAATGAGGATACAATAAGCCTTTTTAAATTTGTGATATTGGAGGATACAGACTCAAAGGTGTTTACATTAAAAAAAAAAAAAAAAAAAAAAGGAAAAGAGAAGAAAAGACTAGACTAAAGGGTGCACATGAATATAACCAAAACAGTCCAACTTATGTGATTTAAATGTCTTTCATGGCCTATAACGGAATTATCGGATGACTCCACTAAAGCAGACAAGGATCCAGTTAATGGGGACACTACTCTGATCGCATATCTTATAAGTTTAGGTTGTTTTGGGCATTTTCATGACTAAATTAGCTTGATAATAATTCGAAGAATGCGTTTGTAAAACGTAGGCTTCCATATAGGAAGCACACGAATTTTGATACCAAATTCATGGTATTTAACACATTGCTCTTTTTTTTTTTTTTTTTTTGAAAAAATATTTAAACTAAGCTAAGAAAAAAAGGGTGATTTGGAACCCACAACTTTTGGGGTTCAGATTTGACCAAAGACAGAGACTTTTGGCAACTCACATGTAGGACTCTAGTATAGTGCCAACAACATACAAGAATGCATTAAAGAATACAAATATTGGGTAAAGTAGAAAAAAAATAAAAAATAAATATGACCACGAGAGCTAATAGCCTAATAGCACGTGTGGCCAAGAGGAGCATGAGGTGTGGGATACGATCCCTACCCTCCCCTCCCCTTACTAACTGGTAACTGCTAAACAATGATTGTACCAAAAAAAAAAAATAATAATAATAATAATAATAACATAAAAATATGTGAAGGAAAGTTGGCTGAATATGTGGTTTTTCAGTCATGATCATGAGTCCAGTTTATAAGGGAATATTTTTGCATGTATGTATGTATATAAACATATAATACATTCCCAAATGTAACCATTAAAAGTAGTTCGGTAGAGCGGAGAAGGGAGAGGAAATAAAAGATAAGGGGAAAACTGGGGAGAAAGTGCAAAATAGATTGTTCGGCAAATTGTTACTCTCCAAACTAGATGGAAAAGGTACAAAAAGCTTTTACAACTTGAGTTCCCAATAAAATTTCTAATTTATCCTTAATTTAAAAATAAAATAATATATTTAAAGTAACTAAATTATAATTTCACCGATTACTAATTTTCTTTTTTTCCTAACTACGAAACAACATAAGGGAAAAACAATTTCCTAAAAATCACTCTTTTTTTTTTTTTCTTTAAATTCTATTTTTCTTTCCTTCTTACCAAACAAAGCCAAATGCTAACATTATGAGCTGAACCAGAACAGAGCAAACAAGCATGACATGGTGTAGAACACATTACAGACTATGACTAAAATGCCATTGATATTGCTTGGTAAAAGCGAAAGGTCATTCGAGCCATTCATTGAAATTTTAATGAAGAACAGAAGAAAGGACTATGCATTTAACTTCCTGAATATTTAACTACCCCCACAACAACCCAAATCAAAGTGCCGTATAAAAATTAAAAGAATAATAATAAAAGTAAATATATTATTCAAATAGAGGAATGAAAAGAAAGAAATAAAGAGAGAAAAAACCAACCTTATTTAATGCAGCAAGGCTAATGACCATAACCCCTAACTTGTCAGCTCTAAGAATGGCCTGCTCTATTTGCTTATTGATGCCCTCAGTAGCAAATGGTAGGAAATACTGCCAAAAAGAGAAGAAGAAATAAATAAGTAAGCACTCATTTTAGTTTTACTTTCAAACAAATTTTCATTAGAAATTGAAGCAGAGTATTAAGGTGTTAAGCTGACCTGAAAGCCATGTCTAGGCACAATCCATGTTTGGTGCAGCCGGTTTCTAAGTTTGTAAAAGGAGAGTAGAAAAGTTTTGGAACAAAGCCACATCACTAACATCACGAGAAAAGCCCCAGGCAACATTGGCAACATGAAGATCCTCATTGTGTATGGAAATGACCCAACGGATCGAAAAACAAAGGGAACGTGGAGTGACGACGTTACATCGACCACATGAGCTAGGAATACGAAATCTGGTGCCTTGCTATTTTTACCTGCTATTCAGTGCAATTTTTTACAGTTGTATTAGTTGACCTTTCAGTTGTATTATTGAGTGTGTGAACTTGTATATATGTTTTCATGGTGGTACATGTGTTAGATATCTCTATAATTAGATATGCTCTACTTCAGGGGAACCAGTGCAAAGGAAGTAACCATAACCATTCAGTGCTGCTTTTGATGAAAATATTGGCCATTCAACACACCTGCATTTGTACTTATCCTCTTGTGTAACTCCCACGAGCTAGTGTTCAATGTGTTCCAGAGTGCATCAAAGAGAGGCATAAAGAGGCAGAAATTGGTCCCTTTCTCAGTATGATGTAGGCTATGGTATCTGCAAACAAGGGTACAAAGTAATTAAAATAAAGCTTCACTCAGTCAAAGTCATTTATTCTAATAAATTGGTTCAATCTTAGTTTTAGTTTCCTACTACTACTCCATGCAAAGTGTCAATTATCTTTATAAGCCCACACCAAATTAATCTGAATATTTTACTTTCTCAAATTGATGACTATAGAGGACCTCTAATGTTCAGGTGATGGTATTATGACAGCTTTTACAAAATTTAGCAGTCCCCAACTACCCTATTAATCATGGAAGAGAAAGGGTAAGGGCAAAAGATTTCTCCATATAAATTAAGCGTTTTCCACTTCCTCATATTTGCTATCTCAAGTAAAAGAATATCTACTTATTTATAACAACCTAAACTAACTTCATTCTTTTAAGACAAGTACAAATGTAGTTGGTCAATCAAAAGATTGATTTCAAGGCACGAATTACGTTTATAGATCTCCTTGCGTAACCATAACAAGTGGTTAATAATTAATTTTTACAGATATTTTGCTAATAAAAAAAATTCAATTTAATGATGCATTTAAAGAAACGTGTTGTGTTGGACTGAAATTACTTACGTTGGAGTATATAAAACATATTTGAGAAATGGCATTGTCTCGAACATCTTATGTGGGACAACTTCAACGTTGCTATTCCCCAGACATCTTAAGAAATCAAAGACAAAAACATAGCCATAAACCGAACTTATTGATCCACATCCCAAGAGAGAAGCACCAAATAATGGTATTCCTATAATAAAACTCAAGACCAAATGCTCTAAGAATGTGGCATTCCCAGCTGCATAAACAACAAATAAACAAAATTTTGATTAGAAAACTTCATAAAAATGAATTTTTAGCAAAAGGGTAATTTTTTAAATGGAGAATGTTTTCTTTGCTACCTGTAAAGGGTTGGGGTACTGGAGTAGAATGGTGGAGAGAATGGTAATTAATGAAAAGATAGTTCTGGTGGAAAAATCTATGGACCCAATAGTATAGAGGCTCTGAAACTCCTATATGGAGTATCAGAACTGTGATTAGACCCCTTGGATCCCACAGAGGAAGATGTTGAAGAAATGGGAAGATGTAGCAGCCAATGGAGGCAAGCAGAGTTTGAAGAATTAAGAAATTATCCCTGTTAATAAAAAAAATAAAAACCAATTTCCAACATGAGCTGACAAAATTCAGCTAAAGGGTCATCAAAAAATTGGAAAAATAAAATAAAAAGAAAAGAAAATTCAGTGTAATTTACCAGTGCCATTCTTTGTCAATCTGGTTGAAATCAACCCCTTTTTGAAGAATTCTTCTATTTCTTGTTAGGAAAAGCATGTTACTATAAGAGCTCCATAGTTGATAAATGAGACACCTCACCAGATATATCATGACAACATGGAAATACCAGCTATCTTTCTGAATATCCTCATGAATCATTGAATGGAAGACTTTTGCAAACAGAGGACCAAGTAGCAGATACTGTTCTTACACAAACAACCAAACCAAGACCCATATCATTACATAAGGCTAGAAACCAATGAAAAATATGCAACATTAAAAAATACCCAGAAACTCATATTCAATAAAAGCAGACCAAAAAAGAATGAAAAGGGGAAAAAAAAAGAGAGAGAGAGAGAGAGAGAGGGAGAGATTGAATTTGTAAATGGGGCTTTTTTTTTTTTTTTACCTTGTAGCTTCCCAAGTTCTCCCATGGCCAAGCTGACAAGAAAGCAGCCATTGTTCCCCTTCTAGACAAGCTATCCAAATCACCTTTTAATACCTTTCTGTACTCTTCTCAAACTCTGTTGAATGTATGTGTGTATATGTATATATATGTGTGTATATATCTATAGATCCTTAACACCTCAAAGCTTTCTTCTACCAAAACCTGTATAATCAAACAAACTAGAAGCCTGTAATGGCAAATTTAAGACTGGCCAGATGGCCGAGAGAGAGAGACAGAGACAGAGAGAGACAGAGGAAAAGTCACAACAATTTTGGCAGAAGAGAGAAACTTACGTATTGGAAATTGGCTAACACTTTTTTCTTTTAACTCTCTCCCAAAACCTTTCTCCTTTACATTTAGACTCAAAGGTACATGCTTAAGTATATATAGAGAGAGCTCAAATTTCAGTTAAAGCTCTTAATCATTTCTATTTTGGGTCTTATTATTTTCTCTTTTATATATATATATAAAAGAAAAAAGAAAAAAAAAAAAGAAAAAAAAAAAGAAGAAGAAGAAGAAGAAGTGTGTCCCAAGTTGGAATTGGAGTTGGGAAGCAGAGTTCCTGTTTTGACAACAAAATGGCGACTTTCCCCAGCTGGAGCGATGGGCTAGTCCCTCCTCCCAACATTTATGGCTATTATGGTTGGGAAGTAGGAAGGAGCTTCCCATACGTACTTACTTGGACTTGGAATCGTAATGTGCGTTGCAATTTGCAAGGTCGGTTTCTTGTCCTCCTTTTGCATTCATGATGTGTCTTTTTCCTTATTCTTTACCTCATATAAAATATTAAATAACAACAAAACTCCTCTTTATCTAAACAATATAAATATATATGCAAATTTTCTATATACATATTTTGTGAACCGTGTTTCCTTTTTGTGACTTCGTTACAAGCTATGATACAAAGAGAGCTGGTTTTTTTTTTTTTTTTTCTCCCTCTCTTTCTTTCTTCTTCTTTCAGAAATGTAAGATATAAATCGAGTCAAAATTATCTCTTTTAGCACATTTTCATTCAACTTTTGTTAATTTTTTAACTGAAAATAACCGAAGGTATCCTGATCAATTAATCAAATTACTCGTCAAGATCTACAGCCAACGTAAATTTGATAATATTTAAATTTAGTCTTAAAAAAATGGTGGTCTTTTTCGATAAAAGAAATTTGGTGGTCGGTTGTATGGTTAAGGAAGAAGTTAGACTATTAAGGGAATTACTATTAGTATCATTATTAGCATAAATTTGACACCCAAAACTATTTGTATCATTATTAGCATAAATTTGACCAAATTTGACACCCAAATGATGATTTTGACCTAATTGACAAACTAAGGTGATATATTTTATAATTTAAAAAATACAGGGTGAAAACTGGTATTTTGCCCCAAAAAAAACGAAAAAATGGAGATTTTTGGTTTTTTTTTTTTGTTTGTTTTTTCCCTAATGATATTTGTTACAAGCTATGCTAAGTAAATATCACAAGCAACGGTCAGTCTGGACGCGCTTTTCTATCAGTCTAATTAATTAGCATTTGTGGTTATGAACAACTCACGTGGGGTGCATATGAGTAATCAATGGTTCTGATTCTGTATATGTGTGATAATGATTTTCTTTTAATCAAAAAACCAGTTTTAACTGTGTATGCTTAGAAATGTCAGGGGTACCCTTCAGTTTGTCAAATTTGCTTAAGATTTTCCTTTCTAAAAACTTTTTATTCATTTTTATTGAATTTTTTAATCCAAAAATGGCCAAGTGACACCGTCTAGTTCAAATATATAGTCAGATCATCCATTAAACTTACAGTCAAACTTAAATGTCAAATACTTAGATTTAGTTTTAATATATGATACAAATGTCGGAAAAGAAATTGGGGTAGTTACAAATACATCACCTATAGTTTTTAATTTTAAAAAATTTAACCTTTGCCTTCTTGGAAACTATATTTTACCCTTTTGAGATTTAATATAAAATTTTAATTTCACCCTTGTAATATTTAATTTTAGAAAAAAAAAATTTAATAAATGAAAATTCTACTCTCATTCAATATTTTGAAACATAAATGATTTTGAAACAATTTCTAAATTAATAGAAAGTTGTTATCGAACAATCTAAAATTGAAAAATCACAATAGATTCCGACTAATTTAGAATCTATTTGGAAATAATTTATGTTTCAATTCACTTAAGGAATAGTGTATTTTAAATTTTAATCAATTAAACCCCCTTTTTTCCCCAAAAACTAGATGTTTCAGGGTTAAAACGTAATTTCTAAGAATGCATGCATTGTTGAATTAACAAAATTATATAAACTAGAGGGTTAATACTTATAACTGATCCAAAGAAATTTTAGATATTTAGTTATACAGTTAATGAGGTAGTTTTACTATTTGATTAATTTTTACTAAGGGTATTAGTGTCATTTCATAACACAATTTTTGAAGATGGGCAAAATTACTATATGAAAAGATTATTTTGTATTTTTTTAACCAAAAATATTAAGAAATGACTAACATGAAACCCTTTACTGAGTTTAGTGATGTAGTAATAGATACTATTTTTTTTTTCCTCGAAAGGAAAAAGAGGATCAGAAGTGTCATTACGTCCCTAGAACTACTAGTAGTCAAAGCAAATGTCCATTTTGGGATTTGAACCTAGATTAAATAGAAGTAAAAGCTCCAAATAGAGCTGTCAAGAGGGTCGGATCGACCCATTGGCACGATACGGTACAACACGTTAAATCGTGGAACGTGCCAAGTGTCACGAGCCGCCTCTTTAACACCTCGAAATAGGTGGAACGTGCGGCACTTGCTATCGCTCGGAGCTAGCAAGTCAGCCTAGAACGTAAGCCTGTAGGCAAACAAATCCATTGGTTAGCCATGCCACAGGCAACACCGTGATAAGAGCAATAACATAGCAATGAGCAAGCACAAAGCAAGCAATTCGATAGCGGCAATCACATAACATGCGAGTACAAAGTAAGCATATCGAGGCAACACATAAGTAACAAACAAGCAACAACGAGCACAACATATATGCAACACGTAGACATGAATAAACATTATTTCCTTCATTGATAGGGCAAGGAGGTACACAGCTAAGCCCCTATCATGCTGGTGGCCAAGGCCTCCCATGGGCACCCGGGTCATCCCCTCCCCTAAAGAGCCTTTTGAGCTTTAGTCTTCTGGCAGGAGGAAACATGATTTCCGCCCAGAGAACATATGGCAAAATTGAGGTGAAATAATTGAGTTTCGAATTTTCAACAATTTTTCCCCAATTCTTAGCCCTCAAATATAAGGTATTTGGCTAGGACTTGACTAATGATCCTAGACAAAAATACCCTTACATAATTATAAAATTCCCCACCTGTTGGCACCACCGTGGGCACAACGTAGGCACCATGTGCACACTATGTGTAGGCATCATGGGCATTGGTGTGGGAACACGCCACATTCTCCCCCACTCAGCTTGTCGGCATCCTCTATGATTTGACGGCTTTACGATCTTCAATCTTCTGCAGTAGCTTCTTCAAGTCTTTCGCCCTCTCCCAGCTGGTTTCTTCTTCTCCGAGGCCCTTCCACTTGACGAGATACTCCTTCTTTGGCTGTCTAGTTCCTGCAGTCACCGTTCTCTCCACAAGGACTTCTTCAGGTTCTCTGCTGCTCTGCGGCGTGAGATCAATAGGTCCTCTGGTCGGCTGATTGCATACTAGATCTACTGGATCTTCATGATACGGTTTGAGATTGCTGACGTGAATCACCAGGTGTATCTTAACTCATGCAGGGGTGTCGAGCTTATAAGATGCTTTGCCCACTTTTGAAATAACAGGCATAGGACCCTTGTACTTGCGTACAAGTCTCTTGTCTTTGGCCCCTCTGAATCTCAGTTATTCATGTGAAAGCTTGATCAACACCATGTCTCCAGGTTGGAACTCTAGCGGCCGCTTACCTTGATCTGCCCACTTCTTCATTCTCTTAGAGGCTTTCTCTAGATAAGCTCAGGCAATCTCGGTATTTTTCTTCCATTCTTTTGTGAAGTTGAAGGCTCGGGGATTCTTTCCACGATACTCATTCACTGTGTGGGATAGCAATGGCTGTTGGCCATTAACAATCTCAAAAGCGCCCTTATTGGTTGAAGAACTCTTCTGAGTGTTGAAATAAAATTGAGCTACATCAACTAGTTGCGGCCAATTCTTCTGATTAGCACTAATAAAATACTGCAAGTATTCCTCCAACATCCGATTAAATCTTTCTGTCTGTCCATCAGTCTACGGATGGTAGCTCGAGGAGATGTTTAGTTGTGACCCAAGGAGATGAAAAAGTTCAGACCAGAATGATCCCATGAATCTAGCATCCCGGTCACTTACTATGTTCCGGGGCACGCCCCAATATTTCACGACATGTTTGAAAAAGAGTCTGGTCGTCTCCTCTGTCGGACAGTGCTTCAGCGCTGGAATGAAAGTTGCATACTTTGAAAATCTGTCCACTATCATCAAGATATTTTCAAACTCCCCTGTCTTCGGTAGGTTCACAATGAAATCAAGCGAGAAGCTTTCCCATGGTCTGCTTGGGACAAGTAGTGGTTCCAATAATCCAGGCGTCTTCTGTCTCAGCACTTTGTCTTGTTGGCAGGTGAGACAGGTCTTGGTGTGCTCCACCACATCATCTCGCTTCTGCGGCCAGTAGTACCCTTATTTCAAAAGGGCATGCGTTCTTTGCCACCCTGGATGGCCCGCCCATAAAGTGTCATGGCACTCGCTCATGAGCGCTCTCCGTAAGTCTCCTACCTTTGGGACATACAAACGGCCACCCTTGGCCCATAGAAGGTCATCCTCCACCCAGAATTGGCGAGTCTTGCCTTCTTCCACGAGCTTCAAGATGGTTCTGACAACAGGGTCATTCTCCAGGTTCTCTTTGATGCGCTCTTTGATGAGAGTGTTCACCACACTAGCCGACATGTTGGCTAGAAGTTTCAAAGCCACGAGCTCCGCCTTATGACTTTAGGCATCTGCTATCTGATTTGAGCGGCCCTCCTTGTGTTCAAAGTGAAAATCAAATTCGGCCACGAATTCCTGCCATCCGGCTTGTTTCGGGGTAAGTTTTGGTTGCGTGAGGAAGTAACTAACAGCCGAGTTGTCCGTCTTCACTACAAACTTCGACCCCAACAAATAATGCCTCCACACCCGTAAGCAATGGATCATGACGAGAAGCTCCTTCTCTTGAGCCGTGTATCTTCATTCGGCTTCGGCAAGCTTACGACTCTCATATGCCACGGGGTGGCCCTCTTGCAATAGCACCCGTCCCAAAGCATAATCTGACGCATCTGTCTGTACTTTAAAGGGCTTGCCAATATCTGGTAAGGCAAGGACAGGATCTCTCATCATGGCCTCTTTCAGATTCTCAAAGGCCTTTTCACACTCTACGGTCCATGCCCAAGTAACACCCTTCTTTAATAACTCTATCAAGGGTGCCGCTCGCCTTGAATAGCCTTCTACGAAACGCCGATAGTAGTTGGCTAAACCAAGGAACGAGCGTAGTTCTTTCACATTGGTAGGGGCCTTCCACTCTTGGATGGCCCTTACCTTCTCTAGGTCTATCCGGATATGGCCACGTTCGACTACATGGCCTAGGAACTTGATAGTGTCCTGTGTGAATGGGTATTTCTCCCGTTTCACGTAGAGTTGATTATTCCTCAATTTCTGAAATACTATGGCCAAGTGCTCCTTGTGCTCCAACATCAATGCACTATATACCATGATATCGTCTAAGTAGACAACCACAATCTTGTCCAGATACTCGTGGAAAACTTGGTTCATGAGTGTACAGAAAGTGGCTGGTGCATTGGTCAACTCGAGTGGCATCACGAGGAACTCAAACACCCCATACCGGGTGACACATATGGTCTTTTGCTCATCTCTATCAGCAATCCGCATTTGGTAGTAGCCTAATCTGAAATTAAGCTTGGTAAAGTACTTGGCCTTGCTCAACTAGTCGAACAGATCCGTAATCAGCGGAATGGGATAGATGTTTCGCACTGTCACTTTGTTGAGAGCTCTATAATCAATGCACAGTCTTAAGCTTAGCTTCACATCGTTAGCTTGCTTCACCTTCACAAGCACCACGGCGGGTTTTTCCCCCATGATCAGCAAGCTTCCTGTTGATGGGATAGGAATAGCACCTTTCTCCACTAAGAATTCCATCCCCAAGATGACGTGGAAGTCGTCCATTTGCACCACGACCAAGTCAGTCAGTCCCTCCCAGGTGCCAATCTTGACATGAACTTGCTTGGCTATTCCTGTCGTAGCCAAGGCTTTCGAGTTGACCGCCTACATGCGGCCAGTGTCCTTCCTAATCTTTAGCCCATGGCGTCGTGCCTCAGCATCTGACACGAAGTTATAGGTGGCGCCTATGTCGATCATCACGCTAGCCGCAGGCTTCCCATTTAATGTGGCATCTACGTACGTAAGCCTTTCCTAGGAGCCTTTTTCACCTCAGCTTCATGCTTCTTGAGGGCATTTAACAGGCTCAAGGGCCCCATCTGGCACTCGTCATCCTCTTCACCCTTACCTTGTTCCTCTTGAGTAATCGAGGTCTGAATAGCACTCAGCTTGTGCTTATGAGGGCATTCAGAGGCCTTGTGCGGTCCCTTACAAAGAAAATAAGACATCGGTTTCTTCCTATAGGGTGGGGTATTACTATTCGAGGAGGAGTTGGACTTATTGCTCTTCTTATCAGCTCCCCCACTTTTGCTCTGCCCTGGCTTCCTTTGTTTCTTGGCACTTGGATTGCTTGAACTCTGAGTGGGTTGATTCTTCTTCTACTGGGTATTTTTCGATGTGTAGTCCGTCAAACGCTTAGCGGCTGTTTGAGCGGTGACAAGGTCTTGGATCCTTTACCTTTACAGCTCTGTTCTAGCCAGAGGCTTGAGGCCTTCGTAGAAGTGAAAAAGCTTATCTGCTTCGAACATGTCCTCGATGTCAAGCATTAGTCCGAAGAACTTCTTAACATACTCACGGACAGTGCCCGTTTGCTTCAATTATTGTAGCTGGCGTCAAGCTAGATATGACATATTTTCAGGAAAGAATTGAGTTCTCAATTCCCTTCGAAGGTCATCCCACGTGGCTATGGTGCACCTCCCGTGTTGAATATCATCATACTTCGTCCTCTACCATACTTTGGCATCCCCGGACAAGTACATTGTAGCCATCGCAACCTTGGCGTCCTCCGAGTCGGGTTGTACGGCCCGAAAGTATTGCTCCATATTGAAGAGAAAATTCTCAACCTCCTTGGCATTAATCGCGCCCCCATAATGCCGTGGTTCAGGCACTTTAGCTCTCGTAATAAGCCATTCCCGTTAGAGCAGCCACGGGTTGGCTCCCCACCGCTCAGATGGTGAGGTTGAGCTTGGTGTTTATCTCTTCAATCTCATGCCTCAGTGCACCTATTGCCCCCTGACAATTCTCCACCATGTCATTGACCGTGCCTTGGAGGTTGTTCACCGACGTCTCTAAGTTCTCGACATGTTCGTCGCCCAGTGGTGGGCTAGAGGGGCTTGGAGAGCCTCCCCTCCACTTGAGGTTGTTTATCCTGTTGAGCATGTGTTCCACATCTCTCTCTAGTGCCTCAATCTTTGGTTGTAATCGCGCAACGTCGAACCCATCTCTTGCGTTGGTGAGGTCTCTGACCTTGAACTCGATTCCATCGAGTTTTCCCATGCGTTTCTCAATCGCAATGATCCTCTGGGTGTTGTTCACCATCCCAACAGACTTTCCCAAGCTTTCTAACCGAAGCTCTAATACCAACTGTCACGAGCCGCCTCTTTGACACTTTGAAATAGGCGGAACGTGCGGCACTTACTATCGCTCGGAGCTAGCAAGTCAGCCTAGAACGTAAACCTGTAGGCAAACAAACCCATTGGTTACCCATGCCACAGGCAACACCATGATAAGGGCAATAACATAGCATTGAGCAAGCACAAAGGAAGCAATTCGATATCGGCAATCACATAACAAGCGAGCACAAAGCAAGCATATCGAGGTAACACATAAGCAACAAACAAGCAACAACGAAAGCAACACATAGGCAACACGTGGACATGAATAAACATCATTTCCTTCATTGATAGGACAAGGGGGTACACAGCTAAGCCCCTATCATGCTGGTGGCCAAGGCCCCCTATGGGCACCCGGGTCACTTTTCACCCCCCCCCCCCCCCCTCCCCCAAAGAGCCTTTTGAGCTTTTAGCCTTCTGGCAGGAGGAAACATGATTTTAGCCCAAAGAACATATGGCAAAATTGAGGCAAAATAATTGAGTTTCGAATTTACAACAATTTTCTCCTAATTCTTTGCCCTCAAATATGGGATATTTGGCCACGGACTTGACTAATGATCCTGGACAAAAATATCCTTACATAATTACAAAATTCCCTACCCGTTGGCACCACCGTGGGTATAACGTAGGTACCATGTGCACACTAGTGTGTAGGCATCATGGGCCTTGGTGTGGCGTGCACGGCACGATCATGTGGGCCGTGCTGAGCCAATGAATTAGACACAATTGGCTGAGCACGGTACGATATATATATAAGTACGACACAACATGACACACAGGTACGGCACACTAGCACAATAGGTACATTACATTAGCACGTTAAATATGTGTATTATTATTATATTGTTTTTCCTTTATACATGTTTTTTTTTAAATTTTTTTCTTTTTTAATTAGTACCTCAAGTGGAATTATTAGGTAGGTCGTTAAAGATTGGGAGGATAATATATCTACAATAAGGGAAAATGAGAAAAAAGGAATACAAAGAACATACTACACAATATGGGAAGAAGATTTTGTAAACTTAGAGTCAAACAACGATGAGAAAAATGAATTTACGATTAAGTAGGTGCAATGTAAACCTAGTTAAAATAAAATTTTGCATTAAATTTACCGTTATTTTTTTATATAAATTCAAATTATTTGAAAAACAAAAATTGATAAAAGGGACACTACAATTAATAAAATTTACTAATTAAATATGCCAATTTTGGCCCAAAACGGGGGCACGATATACATCACCACACAAAAGCACATTTGTACCTAACTTAAATGGGTCGTGTCAGTATGCAACAGCACATTTGACGCCTCTAGCTCTAAGTAGGATATTCTTGCCACTATACCACCACCACTGGTGGTAATAGCTACTAGTTTTTACTACTTTTGATTTTGATGAACTAATTAAATGATGTTTTTATCATAATCTAAAGACAAATTAAAGAATACATTTCCAAATAAAATAAATTAGAAGTTAATTTTTGGGTTAGTATTATTTTTAGTCCTTGAAAATAAATTAATCTTACTTTGGTTCCTGATTTTAAATGTTTGACATTTTGTCCCTCAATTATATCTTTGTCTTATTTTGGTCTCTAAACCTTCAAATTATCATTTTGCTACCTTGAATTGTGTTGTTTTGTCTCAATTTAGGTCCATAGTATCAATTTGAAAAACCATGTTATAAACTAAGGATTAAAACTGATAAAAGAAAAGAAAAAAGTAAACCAAAGTATCAGGTTAGTAGAGTGTGTCAAAGCTTTATAATTTAGGAACCGAACTTAAACTAAAACATAAATTGGAGGAAAATTAATTTGGGATATTTCAAAAGTCAGGGACTAAAATGAAATTTAGGCTATTAGTTAAGTACTAAAAAATATAGGGTTAGCCCGAATTCTTATTATATTCGAGAAAAATGCTAAAAGTGATTGAAAATCACCGAGAAAATCACGGGCTCTTTTCTTTCCTTCTATCTCATCCGTCGTGATAAACCAAATATCCATCTCATACATTTGGAACGACACAAACGTCAATAATGTTATCACAAACGTCAATAATGTTATCGTTCAATATTAAACGTTCAAAACGACTGATATGTTTTGAGGGGATATTATTATTTAGTTAATAAATTCTTCCAAGAATATTAAATGTCTCGAAACAAAACAAGGCTAGTGACGAAGCTGTGTCGACATTAGTATGTTCAGCCAAAAATTGAGGATACCCTATAGGGCTTTAATTTTGGGTAGGCAGGTGAACATTGCAATAGACGATTGTTTATTTTGATTAGAAACAGGTCGATTCGTCTAAATGTCGAATTTTGTTTGGTATTAGCTAAGACATAACGATATTATAGAGAAACATACGGGGGACATTTCATTCGTCAGATCTTTGGACAGTTCAACCAATTATAAGTTGGAGAAAGTATTGCAAACGAATAAATTAGTTGTTAGTTAGTAGAAATTAATTAATTCCTTGATATGATCTCAAAATTGGCCCGTGACTAAAGTTATTTTTAGGCAAATATAAACGTATGAATGTGTGTGTGTATATATATATATATATATATATATATATATATATATATATGACGATATAGGTCAAAAAACCCTTTTATAATTCGGACTATATATGTATTAAAAATTTTCATCAACAGTCTGACATTTTTGTTTCTATTAATTTGCCAATGAAAGTTCCTAAAAGGGCAATCTCACCTATATATATATGATATTAGTCTATTGATCAGTATACACATATACAAAGCAGTCGTAAGAGGACTTTTTTTTTCTCATTTTCCATGCATGCGGTTAGTTGGATGTTTCTCATAATGGTGTAGGCCCCTTGGAGACACTTTTTCTTTTTTCTTTTTTTTTTTGTTTTCCCTTTCCTTTGTCTTTGGTTCTTAGAAGTTAAGAAGATAAGTCTAATTAAACCATGTGTAATTTTATTATCTAAAACATCAAGAACAAAAAGCTAAAGCAAATTAAAAAATGGTTGAAAAAAGTCTAATTAATTAAATGACAAAGAGAGGATTACTATAGGAAGTACAAAAGGTCTTACTATTTTCTTTTTAACCGAAGAAAAAAAATATCTTACTTAAAAAAGTTGGTTAAAGAAAATATATATCGGTATTTTTTGTTAGAAAAGATGCATGGTAGCATTTTGCAAGGTAATACTCAGTAAATATTGACCTTATTTCGTTGTCATAGACACAAAGAAGGAAAAATAAAAAAAAACAAAACTGTTTTTGTTAATCACCAAGAAAAATCTATCTATCTATATATATATATATTAAGTCTGAAGAAAGTAAAAAAAAAAAATGTGATAGTTTCTTTAATCAGTATTTTATTTTTAAAATTTTTCAAAAATTCCTAAGTCAACTCTTTTTTTTTCATGATATAATTGATTCTATTATAATTTTTTTATGCTATGACAGGTTGTAATATATACATGTATTATATAATATTATATTTAATTTAATATTAATGATATCTCATATTAATTTTAGTTCACCAAATAAATAGTTGTGCTGCATTCGTCTCATCATAATAAACATAGAGATAAATGTATTTTTTAATATTGTAATACATTAAATCTAACTATAAACTAGGCTTAATATATACAATATTAATATCAACTCGCGTAAAACGTGGTATAATCACTAGTGTATATTATAAACATGTATGATAGCTCTTATCATACTTTATAATATTTTTTTTCTTCAAACTAAAAATCAAATTATTAAAAATCTATTTCGCGTACCCTTTCCAAGTACATTAACTTAAAATAGAAACATATTTTTGTCGTTTTTATTTTACAGAATATTCTTAGAGATTGTTTTCAAATTGCTTATAATTATAGCATGACAATATATTGTTTTCAAATTGCTTATAATTATAGCATGACAATAGTACTTTCTCCTTAACTATCTACTGCCTGCATTTTCTCTTCCCTCCATACCGTTCTATAATAAGAGTCATCATTTTATGCAGGCTAATCCAGCTAAATGGGTTAATGAGCCTCTTATTGACAAACAATTCAAAATTTTCTTAACATTAAATTATTCAAGTTTCCAGCAAAAAAATAAATATATATTCAAATTGGTAGTTGAGGCAAGCATATTTAGATCGAAATCCACGAGTAAAATACAGAAATCTTTAAAAGTTCTAATTTCGTTTTTCTTTTTTGATAATGATTAAAAAGAGTACTATAGCTAGTTTATCTCTCGACTGAAGCATTTGTAAATTGTGACATTTAACAAAAAGAAAAGCTAATTTTCCGACATTAATAAGGGGTATGCCTCTATACTTTTAAAATTTTACTGACACTTTAAATGTGTATTATCATTTCCGATTGAAAAACAAAAACAATTTACAAATTGTTAGAACTATATAAAATTTTATTGCCAACAATGTGCGATCATTAATACTCAATCCCCAAAAGATTTCTTCGTTATTTTTTTGGTGCTAAAATCTTACCAATGAAAAGAAAATTAGACAAACAAGGAAGTTCATAACTGAAGTTTCAAGATAGCTAAGTGCCTAGATTATATCTATGTAAATGTATAGTGGCAGAGCCAGAAATGAACTTTAGGGCGAGCATAAATAAAAATCAGATTTTTACGTCATAGAAAACCACTGATTATAGAAAAACCTACACACTAGTGCAAGACAAGAAAAATATATGAGATTTACTGTTGGACCTTTTGGCCCAAAATTCCTATTAGGAGCCTATAGTTGGTGCATAGCCCAATTGGAGTAGATTACGTATCAGATAAAATATTTTAGTGGAATATCTGATAGGGCTCTATTAATTAGGGATATTTTTTCCTATTCTTTAGGGATATGGGAATATCCTTATTTGAATAGAAAAGATACGTACGCTCTCTATTTTAATTCATTAATTGACAGGCCTGAGTACAGTACAGAAATAAATACGCTCTCTCCTCTCTCTCTCTCTCTCTCTACCAAAAAGAATTCCAGTGAGTGCTCTTGAGTGGTGGAATCTATAGTGGTTGTTCTTGTAATGCCACTAACCGCGAGTTTACAAAGAGAAGTCTTTCTACAACGGACGTGAGGCACCAAGGCGATTCCTATACTGGCGGTAGGTTTGAGGATTCATCCGGCACCACCGCCGACCACGCATCCGTCATTGGTATCAGAGCGGCTGTTGGTGGGCTCCATTCTGCATTGGAAAAAGGCTAAGGAGGGAGGTACATGAACTCTTAAACTGAAAACACTATGATATGCCATGTTTTTTTGGTTTATATAGTTCTGGATATTATTTGGTCGTGATTTTTAAATATGTGGTAGATTATTATGTATATGTTCTACCATAAAAATCTGGAAATCATTTGATATATGGTTTGAGAGATTTTTTGAGTCAAAATTGTTTTATCCGAAAGTTTGACTGTGTTTTCTGATCGCATGGTTGTCTGCTTGGACCTGATTTTAATTTTTACGGAATCTACGTGAAATTATCTTTCCAACCATATATAATATGTATTTTTTAGAATTTTATTTACGGAGATATGATTTTTTGAATTTTACGTCATATCTGTAAATATTTTTTTTTCTGATTTAGCAACCTGATATTGAATCACACTCTTTCCGGGAGAGAGTGTGTCTCACTCGCCACTATAACGGCGGAGTTGGAAGTAACGAGGCATGTCACCGGAATGAGAACGATGAGACGAGTACGGTGGCACCACCGTGATTCCGTACCGGCGACGTAAGGTGGCGCGTGGTCCCCACGCGCCGTCTCGGCGCGTATGAGCACCTGGCACCATTCGGTGCTAGGCCAGCAGCTTCTGGGCCGTGCCTGTGAGCGCTGGCCCAGCTCTCCAGTCGGGCTTAGGGCCCCTGGGCCGCGCCTGTGGGCGCTGGCCGAAGCCCAATTTTTTTTAATTAATTTAAAAAAAAAGGTTTGCTGTTTTAAAAAAAAAAATCAGAAAATATATATTTTTAANGGGCCGCGCCTGTGGGCGCTGGGCACAGCCCAATTTTTTTTAATTAATTTAAAAAAAAAGGTTTGCTGTTTTAAAAAAAAAAATCAGAAAATATATATTTTTAATTTCCTTCCAGATTTAATTAAAAAAAAAGTTACATATTTTTTTTTGTGAGAATTAAAATATGTCTTTTTGTTATGCACTTTATGTGATATTTTATTTAATATTAATTATGTGTAATTTTTTTTGTGTTGATTATGTATATGTGCATTTTTTTTTTATGGGTAAATATGCATGTATATATTTGAATGACAATATTTGTGATATGATTAGTTGCTCATTTATTTATAGCACTATTTAATATTGTCATAGTAAGCATGCTATGATTTAATTATTTGTAATTATTTTTAAATTATGCTTAATTTATTTAATTACAATTACATGCTTATTTTTGCACATAATTATGTGAAATGTATGTTAGAAACATGCTATGAATGTCACATTTTAGTGGGAGTATAGTGGTAGAATTAATTATTCTCCTATACATATTTTGCGCAAAGTTTAGATTAAATCTTAATAATAAACCTAGACATAGAAGATGATTATGAGCGTTGCGATTTTTCGATTTTGTGTCTAGTGAGAATTATTTAGATTAGTCTAGAATTTCTGCTGCAAAATAATTATATGTGGTGTGCTTAATTATCAGTTTATCCTTTACGCGCATGAGTAGATGGCTTCTAAGAGCATAGTGGCTGATTTGAATAAGGGCGAGAAATTGGATGGTGACAACTATGATATCTGGCACTGGAAAATCCAATATATTCTCGATGAGCAAGAGGTTTTAGAAACCTTGACCCAGACGATGCCCGCACCCGAGAATGGCAACACTGCTAAACACCGTCGCGATCAAGAAGCCTATCAGGCTTGGCTTAAGAAAGACCGTTGTGCACACTTTACCATGCTAAGTAGCATGCACAATGACTTGATCGGCGAGTTTGAAGAGCATGCCACCGCTCAGGAGATGTGGGGTGCCCTCAAATTGAAATTTGGTGGAACATCTGCTACCAGACTTCGTGCACTGAACATCAGGTTTGACTCCTATAAGATGCGCCCTAGCCATACCATGAAGCAGCATCTTAGAGCGATGTCATCGATGATTCGCGAACTTAAAGCAGCTAGCCACCCTCGATCTAAAGAGCAACAGATCCAAGCGGGAATTCGTTCCTTACCACCTTCGTGGGAGCCGATGATCATCACTATGACTCATAGTGAGAACATCAAAACTTTTGACAACCTGTCTCGCCACCTTGAGCTTGAAACTGAGCGCTTAAAAGCTGCCAAACCAAGCAAAGACTCAAACCCTGGGAGCGCCTATGTGGCAAATAACCAGCACAGGCCAAGAGGGGCCAAGCGCAAGAATCAAGCTCCTAGGGGTGATTCTGGTAATGGACCCGCGCCTAAGAAGGCAAGGACCATCCGGCACAAGAAAGGCAAGCGCGGTGGAAAGGGCAAGAATGGCAGATGCTACAACTGTGATAAGGAGGGACACTTCGCTCGTGATTGCACTGAGCCGAAAAAGGTACTCCCTGACTT
>JXTC01000081.1:793418-832922 GCA_002914845.1 Trema orientale | reverse complement strand
CTAGAATTAAGCGAGCATATAGAGAATTCGAGTCAGGCGCTTGAAGGTGACTGGACTAAGATCTGTACGGTGTTTTAGGAAGGAGGCATACACTCCTTTTAAAGGAGTATCCCATCGTAGCATGTGTTTTATACCAGGTGTGCTTAAGCGACAAAAATAAGGAAGTGAAAGAATGGATCCCTGCTTCTTCACTGTGTGAGTCCTTATAGATCATTATACTTGATCTCATACTTTATTGTGCCCTATGTGACTTTTAACTGTTTCATGAAGTGGAGGTTTGATGTATGCTACTTTGACATGTCTCCTATGGTCATGATTGATTCGACCTAAAGGGACATTGTTAGAAAAGCAATTAGACCAAAGCTAATTGATTCGAGGACGAAAGGAAGATTATTTAGTAATACATCCAAGTTTTATGTTTACTGTCGACAAATTATATCGCTACTGGGTATAGCAGTATAATTGTGAACATAAAAACGAGAGGGGTCTTTGCATAGCTCCCAAATATAGATATGAGGGATTGAAGGTACTAGATCCGATGTGGCTGAATAAGTCTGGGGCATAATGAGACACTTAGGGATGTTCTATGCTGGTCCTCATAAGATTTGGTATAGTACTCCCAAACTTTCTTTTGCAGGTGGCTCGACGGTTGCACTGCTCATTAGCCAAGTATGAATGGAATTATTGGTAGGACGATGATGAGAGATATTATGCACACTATGTGCGAGTGGGAGATGTTGGACTTTTTAGCCCAAAATTCCTATTGGGCCCCCATAGTTGGTGCATAGCCCAATTAGAGTAGATTACGTATCAGATAAGATATTTGAATGGAATATCTGATAGGCCTCTATAAATTAGAGATATTTTTTCTTATTCTTTAGGGATATGGGAATATCCTTATTTGAATAAAAAAGATACGTACGCTCTCTATTTTAATTCATTAATTGACAGGCCTGTGTACAGTACAGAAATAAATACGCTCTATCCTCTCTCTCTTTCTCTCTACCAAAAAGAATTCCAGTGAGTGCTCTTGAGTGGTGGAATTTATAGTGGTTGTTCTTATAATACCACTAACCGCGAGTTTACAAAGAGAAGTCTTTCTACAACGGACGTGAGGCACCAAGGCGATTCCTATACCAGCGGTAGGTTTGAGGATTCATCCGGCACCACCGCCAACCACGCTTCCGTCATTTACAAATTTGTCCAACATACACTATTAGAAAAATGACATTTAACGTCGCTTGAATCACGTCGTTCGCTGGGAAAAATGACGTGATTTGTACGATATGTCACGTGGGAGAAAAACGACATGGTAAGTAATGATACCATGTCATTTTTCAAACAGGCGACGTGGCATGTTATATACCACATTGCTTCTGGTAAGAGCGACGTAGAATGTCGTTTAACCACATACCACGTCGCTTAACCAGAAGCGACGTGATAGCCACATATAAGAGCTGGGGCCGCCATGGCCCCCAGCACTTCTTCTTCCTCGGCCTCGATAGAACTCGAGAGTGGGAAAACGGCTCCTCAGTTGCCATCTTCGAGTTTTCAGGCCAAATCACTACTATTTTGGGTGATTTTTGTTGCATTTTCTTCCTTTTGACCAGCCCAGCACTTGTATAGGATTTTCTTCTCAGATCTGTAAGTTTTTTGTAGCTCTATTTCATTCTAGAAAGATTTTAAATTTTCTCTGTTCACTGCTGTAAAATCTGACCATTATGCGATTTTTTTTTTTGTTTTTCATGTATATTAGGTTCGTTCTTGATCGGTATTGTGGATTCTCCTTCAATTTTTGCTTCAAACATACTATTTTGAATAATTTAGGTATTTATCCAAATTTTTTTCTATTTTCTCAAATTTTTAAATTTATTTTTTTAGTTATTTTGAATTAAAATTTTAAGTTTTAAATTAATTCTTTTATACTAGTAATTGTTATATGAGAGGACCTTGTACAATGTATGTTAAGATATTTCTATATACATTAGGTTATAATTTGTGATGATGTGTAATATTTATAATGTTTTATAGTATAGTTGATGTAATTTTAGTGATATTTGATTATATTGTCATAGAGTATTGTCAATTTAGAGATAAATATAAAGTTTTGAGACTTGGTTAGTAGAATATATAATAATTTTTTAGTTAGTGTTTGGTTTTGATGATTTATGAGTTGAAACTCTTGAATATAGTTAATGTGATTATAATATGCTTAATTATTATTAATTTAGAGATAATTATATCAATTAGATGCTTAGTTTATGGATGAAAGTTTGTATGAAATATTAGTACCTTAAATGTGAATATGTTTGTATAATTATATTAATATATTGACATCGAAAATGATATCATTGAGAAATAGTGGTATATGAGCTTGAATTGATTATGGTGTTTAGAATGGTTGTATTAGTGTTTATTTGCAGATAGGGTTAGTTCATTTATATGGGGAGGTTCTGTCGAAGTTTTTTTGGAAATTTAGATAAGATGGATAGAAATTGGATGACGAAAAATAGATGGACAAAAGAGTATGAGGAAGGAGTTGAAGGTTTTTTGAAATTTACTATTGAAAATGGTCTTGATCCTAATATGATGCCATGTCCATGTATCAAGTGTGCTAACATGAAAAAAATTGCACTTGGTGACGTAAGAGGACATTTGTGTATGAATAGGATGGATATGTCCTATACAAAGTGAATATGGCAAGGGAAAAAGTCACAGAGTGAATATGTTTCTCACAAAATAGCTCGTATAAAAGATGTTTCTATAGATTTGGAAGACGATCACCTAGTTGATATGGTTAAAGATGCCAAAGAATGTTTTGTTGATCATTCAGAGGAATTCATAAAATTGTTAAAAGATGCCGAAAGCCCTCTTTTTCTTAATTCAAAAGTTACAAAATTGTCATTCTTAGTTATAATTTTCAATTTAAAAGCTAGGCATAGTTGGATGACTCTAGTTTATCTCAGTTACTTGAATTTCTTGGAGAAATCCTTCTAGACAGTAATAACATTCCTTCCTCTATATATGATGCCAAAAAATCATTGCGTGCCTTAGGTATAGAGTACGTAAAGATACATGCATATCCAAACGATTGCATCTTATACCGAAAAGAGTATGCTGAAGCTAAAGCTTGTCCTAAATGCCAACGTTCAAGATGGAAAAACAAAAAGAATAGTAAAGAAGTGAAGGTTGGAATACCGGCTAAAGTCTTGTGGTATAATCCTCCAATACCAAGATTTAAACGTTTATTCCGGAATCCTGATCATATGAAACGATTAATATGGCATGAGGAAGGAAGAATAAAAGACGGCAAGCTTTGGCATCTAGCTGATTCACCATCTTGGAAGAAGGAGGATGAAATGTGGTAAAAAATTAGATAAGATCCTAGATAACTTCGTCTTGGTCTTTCGGCAGATGGCACTAACCCTCATAGTTCACTAAGTTCTAATTATAGTTGTTGGCTGGTCATTCTTACTATTTACAATCTTCCTCCTTGGTTATGCACGAAAAAGAGATTTACAATGTTGACGTTACTAATATCAGGAGATAAACAACCTGGTAATAATATTGATGTCTATTTGGCACCCTTTATAGATGATTTGAAAAATTTATAGAATGGGGTTGAATGCTACGATTCCTTTAGAAAAGAGAACTTTACACTACGAGCTGTTTCATTATGGACAATCAACGATTTTTCTACATATGGAAACTTGTCTGGGCATTGTGTGAAAGGCTATAAAGCATATCCTATTTGTAGTGAGGATATCTATGCGATAAGATTGAGAAATAGGAGGAAAGAAGCGTATTTGGGTTATTGACGGTTTCTACCTTTAAGTCACCCATTTCGAAAATATACAAAGGCGTTCAATAGTGAAAAAGAATTTGGTGTTGCCTTAGAATTATCGAGTGGTAAAGTAATTTATGAGAAAATTCGTGAACTTAATATTCAGTATAGAAAGTAAAATTGCTACAAGGAACAAATAGACAAAGGGAGGAAAAAAAAGGGGGGGAGGGAAAGAGGACAAAAAGAAAAAGGATGAAGAAGAAAAGGAATATGAATGTTGGAAAAAAAAAGTCGATTTTTTTTTTAATTGGAGTATTGGAAGTTTTTATTATTGAGATATAATTTGGATGTAATGCACATGGAGAAAAATATTTGTGATAGTATTATCAGGACTCTTCTTAATATCTCTGGAAAAACAAAAGATGGAATTTCTTCTCGTTTAGATCTTCAGGAAATGGGATTGAGAAAAGAGTTAGCTCTGATAATGAGTGATAAACGGGCATATCAACCTCCAGCTTGCTTTAATTTGAATAAGGAAGAGAGACGTAAAATGTGTGAGTGCTTGACAAATGTGAGGCTACCAGAAGGATATCCGTCAAATATTCGTAATTTGGTATCAGTGAAGGAGTTAAGACTAATTGGACTCAAGTCACATGATTGTCACATATTAATGCAACAATTACCTTCAATTGCGATTCGTTCAATTTCACAAAAGCATGTAAGATATGCTATTACAAGATTTTGTTTCTTCTTCAATGCAATCTGTAAGAAAACAGTGGATGTTTCAAAGTTAAATACTTTACAAGAAGAAATTGTCATTTTCCTATGTTTGTTAGAGCAATACTTTCCTCCTTCCTTATTTAATATAATAATACATTTAACAGTGCATTTAGTTAGAGAAGTTAAATTGGATGACCCAATTTGTGTGAGATGGATGTATCTATTCGAAAGATTAATGAAAATACTGAAACGGTATGTTAGAAATCGATACCGTCCAGAAGCATGCATTGTGGAGTGTTTTATAGCCGATGAAGCTGTTGAATTTTGTTCAGAATACATTGCTAGTACAGAGATAATTGGTATTCCAAAAGCTCGCTACTCTCAAGATAGTGAAAGTAGAGGTATAGGTGGTGGCAAACCTATATGTATGGAGGATAAAGATTTATGACTAGCACATAGGAATGTTATTGAAAATTCATCAGAAGTACAACAATATATTCAATAAGTATAACGAAAATTTTCAATTTTAATTAAGTTGAAAGTAAAATTTTAGTACACTTAATGATATTTTTGTTCTATTAGAGAGCATGTACAATGGTTAAAAAGCGAGAATCCAATATGAAGAGAGAATTGGATACAAGACGAACACCATAAAATCTTTATACTTTAGTTACAAAGAAAAGTAAGTTATAATACTAACTAATTATTTGTTGATACTGAATTCTAGTATTCTGACCATATGGATAATTATTAATTAGGTGGACATCGAACTAAGCATACGAAGTGACAAAATCCCAGAACAATTGAAGTGGCTTGCTCGAGGTCTGACAAATATGCCTATTTTGCACGAATCTTTCATCGTAAATGGTCGTCATTTTAACACTAGCTCACGTGATGATATAAGAGTTAATCAAAATAGCGGTATTAGCATTATAGCTAAAACCATGCAATTTGCTAGTGCTAAAGACAACAATCGAGTTTATGGTGACGTGACTTACTATGGGATGATACATGACATATGGGAGCTTGATTATCGTGCATTTAGAGTCTCGGTTTTTAAATGTCAATAGGTGGAAAATTATAATGGGATTAAGCATGATAAGTTGGGATTTATTTTATTTAATCTTCATAGAGTTGGATATAAAAATGATCCTTTCATTATAATAACTCAAACAAGACAAGTGTTTTATGTTGATGATCCATTACAAAAAAGGTGGTCTATTGTGCTTACACATGAACCACGAAATATCACCATTGATGATGACTTACTTGATGATGACTCATTTACTGAACTCGAAACTATGGGTATAGAGTTTGGAGAGATGGACACAGTAGATATCGTTGCTTCAACATCAGGGTCATATACTCGTAATGACGTCGATGAAATTTGGATAAATATTTGATGATATAATTATGAGTATCAATTTTATGCAATAGATAAATACTTGATGATATAAGTGTGATTATTAATTTTATTATGTTTATCTTGTTTAGCATTTCTAACTATTATATTTTATTTTTAGATTAATGGCAAGAAGAGATGATGAAGATGATGTCCACGATGAAGAAGACATGGATGCGTATGAAAAAAAGGCGCGAAGAGGGGCAATATTATGTAAACAAATTATCAAATGGAGATCCAAAGGGAATCGACTTACAGTAGAATATAATGCCCTTAGCCAACTAACCGGGGATGTCGCCACCAAGCTAGAGACTTATTTAGGTGTCTTAGCTTGTACTATGGTTCCGATCACCATTGTCACATGGCACAAGGTAGAGGGCGATCTCGAGGAAAGATTTGGAACAATGTTGTGGGCAGAGATAATATACGTAATTAGTCTTGAATTCTATACGATGAGTATTTTGTATTGTTATAACTATTAATTTGAATCATTTACAGTGTACATATATCATAGCAAAGGAATGTAGATCCTTTGTAATGAAATCCAGGGGGAAAAAATGGCATCAATTTAAAAATTACTTAACCTCCAATATAATATACAAGTATAAGGAGGATCCTAAATATAAGGAGGAGAATCCTACGGCTTTGACTCACCCGCCATCATTTGCAAGCATATCCCCAGATGATTGGGTTATATTTGTTACAAATCGATTATCCCTTGCATTTCAGGTATGATATGATAAGATTATATACGGAGTACTTTCAGTTTGTTGTCTATTTTAGTTTGATACTAATCTTTGATATTATGTACATAGGCAAAAAAATTGGTCCAATAACAGAGAAGAGCAAAATATAATGAGTATGTTCATCGCATATCTAGGAAAAAGATTGCAATAATTGCATAAGAACTTAAGAAAACACGTGTGACTGATAAAATAGAACAGGCGGAATTATGGAAAGCTATACGTTAGGACCGTAAGGGAAGATATCTCAATCCCACAACTCAAGCAACAGGAGAACGAATTGTATGATTTTCTGACTTTTGTTTAAAATCTTAGTTTGTATGTTTATTTCTATACTTAACTAATTTGGTATTTTATTTAGGATGAGTTGTATGATATGAGGTCCCGAGGAGAGATTCAGGAAATCGTCTCACATGACATATTAATTCAGGCATTAGGGACACCTGAGTATTCTAGTCGTGTGCATTCTATAGGAGCCTATATAACTCAGCATGATGTATTCCACAGACCTCAGGGAGGGCTAAGAGCATTTTCAGAACAACAATTCACTTTCCAACGGGAGAAGGAAAATCAATGGAAGACGCAATTTCAAAATATGCAAAGTAAATATGATAATCAAGAAAGACGTCTTCGGAAATCGGAGGCTAAGTTATTCGATACCACCTGTCAAGAGTCAGCTCCCCAGCCACCTGAGTCATACTTTCCCAAGCATGCGCCTAAGTCACATTTTCCACAGCAACCGTCTGAGCCATACTTTCCCTAGCCGCCGCCTCAGCCATACTTTCCTCAACCACTAGAAATTCAAATTCATGCTATGGCCCCTGGTGCTCTAATTCTGGAAGTGGGAACTTCAGAGGTACTATCTTAGTTTCTTAACTTTTGCATCTATGTCAATTTAAGACATATTAAGAAATTCACATCCTTAGTTTACATTTCAGGATATTCAATGCAAGTTGGTTGACCTAGCACTGGATGTTGTTGCATCGGGTTACATAATTCAAACAGGAGGGCCTATGATTCATGGTGTACCATTAGGTGAGAAAAATTACCGAGTATCTATTGTCAAAGCACACGTCCCTGAAGCTTCGTTGCCTATTCCAGTGGCCAATATAATGGATACAGTGGCGGAAGCTGTGGAATCAATTGTCGCATGGCCTAAAGAATTAGTACTCATTAAAGGTGAATCTGAGGTATAAAGTCTAACACTCATTACTTTGACAATTAAACTATTCTTTTATTTTATTTAAGTAAATATTTTGATCTCAGTTACCATTACGAAAAGACAAAGGGAAATAGAAATAACTACAAAATGAACCAAATCCGCCCATTATTCAACCATAACGTGAAGAGTCCAGACACTCATTCTCGTCCTCTTCACTATCCAATATTGATGTTCCTCCTAATGTTCCGGAAAACTTGAGGAGTTTGTATAAATATGTGATGAAAAAAGCTGATGACTTCTCAATTCATGTCACTTTTGACAATGAGATGTGTGGAATTCCTAGGCAGTTCTCATATTTGGTTAAGGAGGACATATCGCATGTAACTAACTTCATCGAGATTGGTTCTCCATACATCACATTTTACATCAAGTAAGTTTTCATATCTTTACTCTTATTATTTGTTTCTTTCATATCTTAATGATTTGTATTAAATATATTCTATGTTATTTTAGGATATTATATGACAAGCTTATAGAATATGAGTGTACACATATAATAGCTTTCATTGGATCTTCTCTTATATCGACTGTTGGAGATGGCAACGATGAGAATCGTGCAAGAGCAATCACGAATCGCTTGACTCTGGGCATGAATGGCACATTGTTAATAGCACTATATAACACAGGGTAATTTTCTTCTCTTTAATATTTTTGATAGTTATTGGGATAAATATACTATTTACGTGTATTTATATATATTATTTTGTAAGAGACATTGAATGTTACTAGTGATCAAAACGGTTCATGAAGTGACATACTTCTTGGATCCACTTGGATATCCTCCTCAAAAAGATACAAGAACTCTCATCAAACTGTAAGTATGATCAAAACCATTTAAAATTAATAACAATATTTAATATAATGTTTTATGCATGGTTGACATGCTTTGACATTCTTTTATTTTATAGAGCCTTTCGGTTATTTAACACATCAATTGAGAAACGTGGTAAGAAAAATAATCCCGATTGGGAGTTCGTTAATGTACTAAATTTTACTAATTTACATTATTGGATTAGATGGATTTGTTTTTGCTCAAAAATATTAATTAAAAATTCAATTGGAATTGTACACCAACAAAATAACGTAGAGTGTGGTTTCTACGTGATACGCATGATGAGAGAAATGGTCAAGGATGCTAACCCATATGAGTACATTACTACTTCGGTATAACTTTATAACTTAACACTTATCTTTATTGTATAAGTATACTAATTATCAATACTTAATTCGAATATAACTTATGCACATTTAAATTTGCAGTATCGTAATAAAGACATATACACTATGGACGAGATCAACGATGTCCGAGAGGAATGGGCAGATGAGTTTATGGAGTATGTATCATGATGGATGATTTACACTACTAACCTATATATTTATGTTAACTTTGTATCTTTAGTAGTCTAATTAAGTGACTAGAATTATGATTTCTATTAGTTTAGGTCCTTCATGTAGGACTTAGCTATGTGAAAAATATACTTTGTATATTGGATTGCTGGAATTTGTATGTTGGATTGTTAGTTGTTAATTGCAGGTTATTTTGAGCCATTTGTTGCTCTAGTTTATAATAAATCCAGGGTGTTTGGTCCCCGTTGAGTGGGATTCCACGTCGCTTCCATATCAAGCGATCTGATAGGATACAAAAATGACCAAATATACCATGTCGCTTGATTAAAAAGCGATGCGGTATGTTGACATACCACGTCGCTTTTCTAGGGAGTGACATGGTATCCCAAAAAAAGCGACGTGATGGGCTCTAAATAACAGATAAGTTGTCAGTTATTTGGGCCTACTACGTCGCTTTTTGTATAAGTGATGCAGTAGCATCCCATACCACGTCGCTTATAAAGCGACGTGGTATTACGGGGACCTACCACATCATCCGTTTCCACGTTGTTTATTGAGCGATGTGGTAGAGATATCACGTCGCCCTATAAATAACTTGAAAAATAACTTCTGTAGTAGTGATAATACCTATATTAGTAATCAAGTATATAAATTACAGAACTTAAGAGAATATAAATGTGAAGTATGATAAAGCTATCAATACATATATACACAAATATATAAACACACCCAAAGTTCATTTTTTTTCCCAATTTTAAACATGACCCAATTTAATACGATATAGTAGTTGCTAGTTTTTGATAATAAGAAACAAACAAGTTTTGATAAAAATTAGAGAAGGGAAAAATCTAGAGAAGTTAAAAAAATATATATAAAGAGAAAGTAGAAAAAAGATTAAAAAAAATTGTATTTATTGATGATTAGATAACTAACTACAATTTAAATTTTGATATAGGTAAAGTATAGAAATGAAAGAATTATTATGATTTAATTTATGAATTATATAAAAGAAATATGTTTTTTTTTTTAAATTACATATATGGTACTTATTTGATTACGTAAATAACTAGAATATGATATATAAAATAGAAATAAAATAAACTATATAAAATTTCTTTGATATATATAATGTATTCCTTAAAAATATATACAATATATATAAATATAAATATAAAAAAAAAAAAAATTTCTTAAAATCTAGGAAGGGCATATGCGCCACCTTGCCTTAGAGTGGCTCTGCCTTTATACATATATATGATCCTAATTCAGTTGGTATTTTTCTTTTATCTATCTATAAGATTTTTTTCTAGGTCCTGGATCATTATCTAATGACTATAATGATTTGAGTAGTTGGGAAAAAATAAATAAATACATGCTATTTAATTCTCTATCTCTCTCTATCTTTTAATTACCATAAAAAGATGCGTAAGATAAATTTTAATTAGGTAAAATATTAAAAAAAAATGCATACTAGATTAGTCCCTATATATATAGGCAATTGAAGGAGAAAATACATTTAAATTAGTATTTGAGAATATTGGTATAAAATTCATCTTGACACTATTGATGAGTGCATCAGTAAGAAATTGATCACTGATCGTCACTGAAAGCCAATTCTAAATCCTCTTCTCAGGCTAGGTCCAAACCCGGAAGTATAATGCAGCCTTTCTCCTAACCTCGAGTCTCGAGGTCTATAATATGGGGTGTGGAGGTGCTAAGCACCTACATGGTACTTGTTAGGGGGACTCTAAAGCTTAAGTTAGCGACTTGAAATTCGTAGTGAGAAAAACTCTTCAAAGAGGAACAATTAATATGAGAGTAAATGAGGAAAGAGAAAAGTAGAATTAGGGCCTTCAGCTTTGGCTCACCTCCAGGGTGGTTGAGAACCTTAAATAGGCAAATTGGAGTGATTTGGACTGTTAGATCGCCTTGGAAATGGGAAGTTTCATTTGAACCCTTGGTCTTGGCAGAATCAAGTGTATTTAATGCGATGAGACCTCCAATATTATAGCAATTCGGCAGCAGGTCTATATTCTGGCATTACTACGCCTAAGGCTAGGGATTAGAGGTGGCCATCAGGTGATTTTCATAATTAAATCCCGTAATTCACGAGATTTTGTCAGCCTCGGGCTTTACCTGGATAAAAGGGAGATACCAATCCAAAACTTAGACATTTCTGGGTACATCGGGTATCCCAAGGTCGGGTTGGCTTTGTCTGCGAGGTAGGGTCGGAGTCGTTGGCTTCCCCTAAGGCTTGCAGTGACACCTCGAGTCCCTAAGGGAGTTGATTTCCCTTAGGGCCTGTGGCTTTACCTTGAGTCTAGCACTTTAGTGAATTCAGAAATACTCCCGGGAGGAAATATTATTAAAAAAATAATTTTTAGAGATAGTATTTTTAGATCATTTATTTACTTTCTTTGAAGTACTTTTTAAATCATTTATTAATAAGACTAGAAAACGATTATGTTTATAGTTTAATTTTTTAATTTATGAGAAAGATAATAACAAAGAAATGAGTAAACATTTACATGAGCTTCTTTATATATATATAAAACATATCTTTTCAATAAATTTATGTTTTTCTTAAGAAACTTCTCAAATAAGCTATATTCTGAATCATTTTGAACTTTTAGAGTTTTATTAGGGGAAAGTCCCGCAAATATTCCCATTCTCTACTTAAACATAACATTAAACTCTTTCTCGTAAATGAAAAGATACCTTATGTTTTCACAATGGATTAAAGATATCCCCTCTCAAGAAGATATATAACTCAAGATACCCTGTATTTTCACAATGGATTAAAGATATGCCCTCCTAAGAATATATATTTTCTTAATATATACTTCTAGTAGTGTTAGCAAAAATATTTATACAACATATAAAGGAACAAACAAAGTATTAGAATTTCAATAGCATAACAAAATAACAAAAATAATACTAAAACAATAGGATACTCAAATAACAAAGAGGAACCGAGGCTTGTGTTTCACACAATCTCCTTAAAATAGATTCGTCACCTCTCAGTCGGTGCTTGAGGTCATTAGGCATCCGTCTCCCAGGATACAATGGTTGATGAGCGGCGATTGTCGCACCACAAGTGCTACTCTGACGAACTGAAAGAAAATGCCTAAACTCTACCACACTGAGGCTTATGCTCTAGAGAACTTTGAGAAGAGATGAAAGACAAGAGAAAGAGAAAATTTTCTTCTGAGCGTGTTTTCCTGAAGGAATGATGATTTAATTTATAGGCTTCATATGGGAGCTGTTACCAATTTGAAATTAACTAAGATTAACTAAGATTTATTTCCAAATAAAATGTCTTGCCCAGGTGCAGAAAAACCCTCAGGTTGCTCCAAGTAGATTTCTTCATCTGAATTTCCATTTAAGAAAGTTGTTTTAACATCCATTTGATGTACTTCAAGATTGCGTAAAACTGCAATTGCAAGTATCATCCTTGATGTTATTCTTGTCACAAGAGAATATGTATCAAAGTAATCAAGGCCTTCTCGTTGTTTGTAACATTTGATTACAAGTCTAGCCTTGTACTTATCAATTGATTCATTTGCTTTCATTTTTCTCTTGAAAATCTATTTAGACCTTAGAGGTTTACAGCTTGGAAGAAGATCCACTAGTTCTCAAGTATGATTCTACAAGATGGAGTCAATTTCCCTTTGAATAGCTTCTTTCCATAAAGGGCCTTCTGAAGAGCTCATAGCTTCTGTAAATGTTTGAGGTTCAGCCTCTAATAAATAGGTTAGAAAATCTGGACCATAAGATTTTTCTGTCCTTGCTCCGTCGAGGTTCATCCTCGATTTCCTTGTTTTGATCTTACTCCTAACTATTCTTAGTAATCAATGGTTTTTGGACCAATTTTCACCTTCTTAGGTGGCGGTACAACCACTTTGGCAAGACACCCCCACATTCGTAAGTATTTATAGGAAGACTTTCTTCCTTTCCATAACTCATATGGGGTTTTGTCCTTCTTCTTTTTGGGTACCTTATTTAAAAGGTAATTAGCTATCAGAACAGCTTCCCCCCACATATTATGTGGTAACTCAGAGCTTAAAAGCATTGCATTCATCATTTCTTTCAAGGTACGATTTTTCAGCTCAGCAACACCATTTGACTGAGGTGAATGAGGTGGAGTGATCTCATGTATTATTCTGTGTTGTGCACAAAACTCACCAAAAGATGATTCATACTCTCCTCCACGGTCACTTCTAATTACTTTAATCTTCTTATTAAGTCGATTTTCAACCTTATTCTTATAGAGAACAAATTTCTATATAGCTTCGTCCTTACTTTTTAGCAAATACACTTAACAATATTTTGTACTATCATCGACAAAAGTAATAAAATACTTATTACCACATCTTGTTTGTACAGTTTTTAAGTCACAAATATCACTGTGAATTAAATCAAGAGGTTCTGTGTTCCTTTCAATTACTTGGAACAATGACCTTGTCAGTTTTGCCTCAACACAAGTTTCACACTTGTATTTTGAATCAATATTAAAAGTGGGTTTGTGGTTTAAGTTAATTAATCTACGCAAAGTATCATAATTAACGTGTCCTCGTTTACCATGCTATATATTAGAAGACTCAAGCAAATAAGCAGAAGAGCTAGCTTTATTATTATTATTTGGCTTAACAGTCATTACATTTAGTTTAAAAAGCCCATCACATACATAGCCCTTCCCCACATATAACCTACTTTTAGAGAAAACAATTTTATCTAACTCAAATACTATGCGGAATCCATGCTTATTCAGCAACGAATCGGACACTAAGTTCTTTCGGATCTCCGGCACATACAACACATCATTTAGAATCAGCTCCTTCTCAGAGGTCATCTTCAAAACCACCTTGCCTTGGCCTTCGATAGTGGATGTTGCAGAATTTTCCATAAATAGCTTCTCCCTAGTCTCAAGCAATTTGAAGGAAGTGAACAAACCTTTGTCTGAGCATACATGCCGAGTGGCACCGGTGTCAAGCCATCATTCCTTCAGGCTGGACCCAACTAAGTTCACTTCAGAAATTACTACACAAAGGTCGATGTCAGAAACATCTTGTGTGATTTCACCTACTATGTTGGCTTCATTCTTCTTCTTCTTTGGAAGTCGACAGTCTGAAGCTTTGTGACCCATCTTGTCACAGTTGAAGTACTTTCCTTGGAATTTATGATTCTTAGAAATTCCTCTTTTCGGTCCCAACTTGTTGCCCTTACCAGACTTGTTCTTTTTAGATTTAGAGCTTTGACCATGCTCTACTATATTCGCCTTAGCCTCTAAAGACGAATTAGTTCCATTCTTTTCAGACTTCTTGTTGTCTTCCTCAATACGAAGTATAAGAACAAGGTCTTGATGCTCATCTCCTTTTGTTTATGCTTAAGTTAGTTCTTGGATTTTTTCCATGCAGGAGGTAGCTTCTCAATAATAGCAGCTACTTGGAAGTTTTCACTAACTACCATACCCTAGCATGAATCTCAGATAAGATCACCTAGATCTCTTGCACTTGGCTGATTACAGTTTTGGAGTCCACCATTTATAATCTAGGAAGTGGCCCACCACAAACTTTTTGGACCCGGCATCCTCTGTCTTATATTTTCGCTCTAGGGACTGCTACAATTTTTTGACCTTTTTCTTCTCTTGATACACATTGTATAAAGAATCAGATAAACTATTCATGATATAGTTTTGGCACAAGAATTCTGAATATTTCTAAGCATCAACCGCACTGATAACTTGGATATCTTGCTCATCCTCCTTGATCGATGGAGCATCTTCAGCCAAGAATCTAACAAGATTCAATGTAGTGAGATAGAACAACATCTTTTGCTACCATCTCTTGAAATTCAAACCATCGAATTTCTCTGGTATTTTAGCATTGCTAAAAAGAACCGTAACCGGCACCGCAGGGGTAGGCATAGAAGCCACAACAGAATTCGCCGCTGGCGCAACACCAGGAACATTAGCAAAGTTTAGGTTGATCGTCATTTCTGAAAAAATCAAACCACATGTTAGATTTTGTGTATTAATATCAAAATCTTAAATAAAGTTGAAACTAATAGTACTCAATAGATAATTCTCAGGAAAAACCACGGAGGGGTCACAATGGTCCTACTTAAAATCCAGCCTCCTTAGACAAAACTTCTCTATTTCGTAACCTTTCAGTTAATAATAATATTTTTCCAAATTTAAAAATGATTTCCAGAATTAAAACTATTTTCCACAAGTATAAAAATATACTTTCTAAGTTTGAAAATGGTTTCCAAAAATGGAACTGTCTTCCTCAAGTATAAAATTTCCTAAAATAATAATTATTTTTATTTATTTTTCAAGAAAATAAAACTTTCAAATAACTAAAAGATTCCAAAAAAAAGGTTTTCAAAGCATCAATAGATGTATTTTTTCTTTTTAAGAAAAAGATAACCAAAAGGCTATAATAAATAAAATATACATATATATAGAAGCAAATATACAAACGGGAAACCTTTGACGGAAAAAAAATAAGTAGCAATTAAGCATTAACAAAAAAAAGAACTGCAAAAACTTCAGCAACCCGTTCGTCCTTAAAGAAGAATCTGTTTTAAGTTGTTAGCCAAAATATTTATACAACATGTAAATAAACAAACAAAGTATTGGAATTTCAATAGCATAACAAAATAACAAAAATAATACCAAAACAATAGGACACTCAAATAACAAAGAGGAACTAAGGTTTGTGTTTCTCATAATCTCCTTAAAATAGATTCGCCTTCTTTCGGTCGGTGCTTGAGGTCGTTAGGCGTCCGTCTCCCAGGATACAACGGTTGATGAGCGGTGATTATCGTACCATAAGCGCTACTCTGGCGAACTGAAAGAAAATGCTCAAACTTTACCATATTGAGGTCTATACTCTAAAGAACTTTGAGAAGAGAGGAAAGACAAGAGAAAGAGAAAGATTTCTTCTGAGCGTGTCTTCCTGAAGGAGGGAGGAATTAATTTATAGGCTTCATGTGGGAGCTGTTACCAATTTGGAATTAACTAAGATTTAATTCCAAATAAAATATTTTACACAAAACGTTTAAGCATTTAGAAACTGATCAGTTTTTTGAACAATTTTAATCTAAACTAGATTAAATTTTGTAATTCACCAAAAATGTTTTACACAAAAATATTTAAAACTAACTTGTTTCCCTAAATAAATTTAATCCATACTAGATTAAATTTTGTAACTCTAAAATAAATTTGGCACTTTCAAATTTGGTCTGGCAGTTTCATTTTTCTAACAAACAGTGTCCTTTGTGCTGTGTATCCAATATCTATTCAAACGTTAAAAACTCATTACCAAATATCCAAAAAAAGTAAACTTTAGAATTGTACGCGGAGATACTTTGTAACTTTTATATGGATTATATAAAATAAAACAAAAATAGTCAAGCCACCAAGGTAATTAGTGTGTTTTTTTTTTTCCTCCTCCTGAGTCCCGACCGAGGTACAATATTGTTTATTACTTTATAAAAAAATTCATTGTTATGGAAAATTATGGATAGAATAATTCCAGACTATTCGGAATAAAAGAAATGTACGTGAACTGAATTTACAAATTATATTAGTTTTGACGTACAAATGGCATAATAATATCCATTCAAATCAACCGAAAAGGAAAATAAATAGACAAGCTAGCTACTTTTTCTGACGAACTGCCACCGTCCAACTCCCCCCAGAGTGGGATTCATGTAGATTGTGTGGCCTTGGTATGGGCCCAACAACCCAACGTAGCAGTTTTTATTGCTTTTTTGCCAATTACTAGCCCATCTTCAGCAATCTGTGTGCCGTCTTTACGGTTTTCTTTCAACGTTCTTCTTAACAACCTCCCTTGACTTCATCCTATCTATTCAATTTGCATGCTCATATATTCATTGCCACATATTTGTACAAATTATCACAAGAAAGAATTAATAATATTGGTTCCTTAGGGTTAATTAGTTGGGAACATATTATGCCTTCGTTACTATGTCTGGTTGTTTAGAGCGAAAAAGTCCGAATTCTAGAAGGTAGCAGTCTAAGTTCGAATTCCCTTATCTCAAGTCAAAAAATAAGCCGTATGAGAATTCTCTTTTGTATTTTATTTTGTTTTTTTTTTTTCATTGAAGTTTTGGGAAAAGTACCATATTTTTCTGAAAAATGCCACTGAAATCAGATTTTAACTTCCATTATATCATTCTCTCTTCCTTATGAATTTTTTATACCAATTTCAAACCAAAAGTTTCTAATACATCAACCCACTTAAAACTAATTACAAATATGTCACTATTTTAATTAGTAAAATGGCCAAAAGTTTGAGAAACTCACCAAATCCGGCGAGAGGCGGAGCTGGTGCGCGAGATGGTGGCCGGAGTTGGCTTGGTTGAGGGCTGGCGGTGGTGTTTTGGGCGGTTGCACGGTGAAGGGGGCAGCTGGGTTAGTTGGCTGAGAGGGAAAGAGGGATAACGAGAGAGAGGGAAGAGGAAAGTGGGTGATCTGAGAGCCCACGTGGCCTTAAATGGGTGGGCAGTCATGAGGGTAAAAGTACGCAAATGCCCCTCAAAACCATGGCTTTTAACATACAATAATAGCACCCAAAATTGGAGAAAATTAATTCGTAACCCCAAATTAAAAATAGACCTTTGAGAATTTAGAAAAAAAATACGTAGTTGTAGACTTAGTTTGTTCAGTAAATTCATATACCTTAACGTTAAGGTTTAAGGTTCAAATTCCCTATCCCTTAAATTGTTTTTTTTAAAACACAAATTCACTGAAAGAATTTGAATGCCAGAAAGACTAATATAGACCCATAAAATGTAACAGTACACAGGTAAACTCAACTGGAAATATATTACAACATCCTTGATCAAGAAACCATAATTCTGATTGGTGAATCTTGAATAACTTGCTACGTCAGCGTTCAAGTTATAGTTAGACTTAATGAAAGCTTTTACAAGCTAGATGATAGCACTTGAGAAAAGATGGTGGACAAATTAAAGCGCTCAAAATAATAACTAGGGAAATTCTTGAAAATTGGTAAATATTTATATGCACAGACATATTTTTAGTACCCTCACCGTCTCACGTGTACGTACGGGGGTTACATGCATGTACTCATATCTCCAACTTAAATATTTAGAAAAGAATTAACCTTTTGTCAAAGAAAAAAGAATTAAACATCTAGTAGCTGGTGCTGTACCAACCATAATGGCTTTTCTTTTCTTTTTTCTTTTTCCCTTCTAAGATCTTCATAATTATAAGATATATAGTATATAAAAGTAAACGAAATGTCTATATATATATATGCAAAATTCGCAAAAAACTAGAAAATCTCAACAAGGTGGACACCCACCTACATAATTAGGATCGCTTGTCATCCTGGAACCCAAAATAAATATAAAACAATTAATAAGAAGAAATAAAAAGACATACCAGACCATAGACAAAGTCTGAAATGAAAAGTCAAGCAGCCCAGAAGGGTGATGAAGTTAGTCAATCCTAGACATGATACGCTTTGTAATAAGATCTAAAATTGAGCTTTTTTTTCTAGCTTTGTTTGCCTCATTTTCTTTTTCAAAGCACGGACAGAAATAATAAAATTGGAAAGATCGATCAGTTTATCCAACTTAAATGAATGCTTTATAATAAGTACTAGTTCGCTGCTTGCATCTACCTACATGTTTCCTTGTCAGGATAATATTGCGAGTAGTATATATCGACTTTAATTTTTATCCATATAATTCTTATAAATAGATTCTGATATTTGTAAGCCAAGAGTACTATATATGTGCTTCAACTTGATCAAATGTGATACTTAAGAATAAGATATTAATGTTGTTAGTTAGATGTTATACCGTAATTTAATGTAGAAAAGCACCCATTTTGTTGTTCAACTTGTTCTAATAATAATAATAGCAACAACAACAACAACAACAACAACAAAAATAACATTAATTACTCTTCCTTGTATAGTTAATTCAAGCTCTCACATGATTTTCAGGTATATACGGATATTATATACATGGACTTAAGCTAGATGATCATGATCAGCTCGTTAAATGATGACTATCCCTATCTCAGTTGATAATGCTTCACGAAAAGTTCAAACAAATGTTAATGTTAATATGTGTGTGCATATTATGTAAAATTCGGATTTTTAAATAGGTATAAAAGTAATTTTTGTGTCAAGGGTATCATGGTAATTTTGATTTTTCGGAATAGTTGTCAAGGGTATCATGGTAATTTTCATTTTTCGGAATAGTTAATTAAAAATATCTGAAATGAATGTAGGCGCTTTTAAGTCTAGGCTCATCCGGGCTTAAGTGTAATAATAATTTAAAAATAAGGACTAAAGTGTAAATAATTGAGAGTATAAATGAGAGAATCTTCTAAAAATTGGGCCAAAACGCAATTAAAGAAAGCAGTGCTCACACGGTCAGGAGGTGAACATGTGCTACAGTTCCCAAAATTGCGCTTAAATCCCCGAAAAACTTCACCTTCTCGCATCAAGTTCCCGAGAGAGAACAAAAGAGCCGAAGCTCTATTCTTCCACGCTGCCGACATATCTCTGCTATCCACGCGCCAGCTCGCGACGACTGCCACCCTCTGATGAGCAAACACTGATAGACCCTGCCGAGTTCCGCCGCCAGACGCCGGAGATCGAAAGATCCAAAGCCGATGTCAGCCGATCAGATTTTCGGCCACCGGACCGCCATCTGACGTCGTTTCAGCACACTGCCGGTGTGTGTGGATTCTCATCATTGCCAATTATCTCCGACCACTTTTGGCTGTCAACTAGCCGCCGGTAAGGACTTCTCCGATTTGGCCATTTTCCTAATTATTTTTGTGGTATTTTTATAATTATTTTGATAAAGTAAATTATTTTGTCCCAAATAAATATACGGGATTATAGATGAGTTAAAATCATGAACGAAAATGTTTGTTTGGCCTTGAAATAATATCTGGGGATGTGTAAATTTTTGAATTAAAAAAGAGGACATTTTTCTAATTATTTCAAAAAGTGATATTTTTGTAATTCTTGGATTTGAGGCTTGTTTAAGGCTCGGGACCTCAAAAGAAAGTTCTGATCTCTAATTTGGATTCAGTGAGATTGATAAACGAGTTTTGATATATAATATCGATATGTTTCGAAGTGGCACAAATTCCGAGGCTCATGAATAGTATCGTTATGCATGCCACGGGGGCGGATCTCGGCTCAGAACCAATAGTAGTCGAATTATATTTCTAATCGAGCTATTTTGTACATTAGGAATGCAGTGGTGAAGTCCCTTTCTCAATTTGAGGCTTCGTTGGGAAAGTCACCCCTCAAAGTGAGCTTACGGAATTCTCGAAATGACTTCTCAAGTGTCCAAGTGACCAACGGGAGATTATTCGAGCATCGTTAGCTTGGTATAGCTACTATCTCGAGGTAGGAGTTCAGTTACCTAGCTTTATACCTATTTTGATTTAAATATGCATTATAACTGATTTATAAAAAATTGTGAATTACACGATAGTTTGATAAAATGTTGAAACAAACTGGATTATACTGGGATTGGATTGTGTGATTTGTATACATATTTTTAAATTGTGATTATGAGATAATATAACGGAGTGCTGCCCATGTTATAATAAATACCAGAATAATGCTGAGTGGGATTTTAAAGTATGATTTGATTAATTCTTGGATGCATGGTTATTCTACACCCTGTTACATGTTGTACATACTATAGAATCACACATTTGAGTTTCATTATTGTATCGCAGTAGTTTAGATCGCTGGCAAGTTACTACAGCACTAGTTGAGAGACTGAGATCTCTATGCAGGCTTTGCTGACACACCTCTGACTAGTGTCAGGATGCTGGGTACCTCTGCTAAAGAGGTATTACAGGGCCATGATAGAAGGATAAGAGCTCACTAATATACCTGGTTGATATATAATATGTATAATTATGTGGTTTTGGTTTTGATTTTGAATATGTGGTTATTCTTGATCTTAATTATTTTATAACTTAGTTTATAAATAGATTTGGAAAAGTACTAACCATGCAGGTTTGGAAATATTACATCCATTCAAAAAAGTAATTAAATTCCTATTGAGCATGTAAATGCTCTCTCCTTATTTTTCCTCTCTTAGGTAGTATTCAGTGTAACTTTAGAGATTAAGGAGCAGAATAGAGCAGAGCAGGTTACCGAATTTTATAATTAGTAACTATATAAAATACTTCTGTTTAATTTTCTTTGCTTGTCTTAATATTTAAGGGTCCGTATCACGATTTTGGTCTATATAATTAGTATGTCTGGATTGTGAGGATAATGATGATGCTTGGTTTTATCTTATAAATTTATCTATCAATCTATAGTGATCACAAAACTGGAAGAATTTATTTTTAAAACTATTTTATAAATTTTTTAAAATTACTATTAAATTTTTATTTATGAAATTCCCTTTTTGTTACTGGTTCAGGATTTAGGTAGTGACAATATACATACATATGAGCGCTCTTTTAACTAAGGTAAAATAATAAAACTTTTATTGGTAACGATGCATATAAATGTATATATATATATAACGAGATAAAAATTATATATATATATACATATATATATATATATATGTATATATAAATGTTTACGTATACACGTAATAGTGAATTAATTACAATCTGAAGAAGCAACAACAGTAAATGCTTAATTAATAATTCGAACATAATTAACGTGATTATTTCTTTTTTTTTTTTGAGTGATAAGGTGATTATTCTTTAAAAAGTTGATAATTTCTCCAATTTATTTTTTAAAATATAGTACTGACTGCGGACCTTTTTTTTTTTTTTTAATAAAAAGATTCCTCAAGAAATTAAATTAATCACTAGCTAAATTAGCTACAATAATAGTACAAGCTTCTAAAGGAAAATAGAAATAATATCCCTTAACGAATATCAATTTCACTCCAAAAAACTAACAAGAGTATGTGCTATCATATTCTTAATTACAAAAAATATGATTGTAATATACCACATCTAACTTAAACAGAAAAAACTCCAAGCAAAACCTTATAGCCATCAGGCAGAACTCTTTTAAGGCGCCCATCAGTAAATGCCTAAGCAATCCCTTCTTTACGTTGTCTATCAGTAAACGTCATACTCTTCACAATATCTATCAATAAGCCCCGCTCTTTTCATAGCGTCTATCAGTAAAAAATTATCTCCCTCTAGATATATACAAGACAAAGCTTTAGTAGTTACTACTAATTAATGATAATAAATTATCTTCTACAAAATTCAGCATTTGACTGTTGGGTTATACACGTATAACTTGATATGGGCGACAGGTTTTTTATAGCAATTATATATATTAGGACTGTCTAATAAGTGGGGCCTTCAAATGATCTAATTATGGGCTCAGAAAATTACTAATTAAGTATGGGCTGTGTAATGTGTGGTTACCCAATACTGCTGGACCAATAAGGATTGATGAAGTCTCTATTGGCTATCAGTATATAAGGACAAAACTATTAGGTTTTGATCCCTAAACCAAATAGAATGTACGCTCTTTTCCTCTGCCTCCATCAACAGAGAGAGATCCTATTGAACATACATAGAGTATACTCCTTTGCTGTCAAATACAATGGATCCAGGCTAGTCACGGGTTTTCTCTCAACAAATTTTTTCCTGACAATTTGGCGTGATAGATTCTAAGATTGTATTTGGTTTAACAATCCATTATGTACATTCAACATTGACGTCGGAAGACACAAAAATACTGTAAATAATTACACGAATTCCTTATTTGGAAAAAACTTACGAATCTTAATTATTTATATGATATACGTAGAGTAATAATAAATAATAATAAAAGTATGCCGTATCATCATTATTTTGGTAGAAGATACACTTTTAATTTCTAACGTGATGAAGTGCAAGATAGTTCCGGCATCTAAACCTCCAGATATTTTGGGTAGTCCATCTCTTATTCTTGCCAACAATATTTTGGACTTGTTCAAGTATATGTTTTATATATGGAAGATCCGAAGATGCAATACTGTTTTTACTTTAGCAGAATATATAACTGGTTCACCATTAAAAATTTAGATGCATGTAAAATAAAAATTGACAGCAGAATAAGCTGAGAGTATTAATGAGTAGTAGTACTCGGAAAATTGAATCAAGTTTAAAAGCGGAAACCTGGCAGAAACAACCCCGAAAAAATACAAGCTCGAGTTTTTGGTTTAGTGACTACTAAATTTACACTAGTCACCATTTTGTTTTCTAAAAAAAATTATGAGTAACATTTAATCACAAAAGTACTTCAGGTTGGGCATTTTGGGGTGGTTCAACAGGTGTCAACATAGTTGGGATGTAGTTTTAAATGTCTGTTATTTGGCCTTTTGTTTGGTCTGATTATCATTTGAAGAAAAATTATAAAAGTACTTATGGTCATTATATATGAATACTAGTTAGGGATAATCCCAAAAATACTTTATCTGTTTTAGCTAAATGTTATATTTAACCCTCTATTCTTATAAAACTCAAAAATATCCATCTATTTTCTAAAATAGGGAAAAAGTAACCCTTCTTTTCTTTTTGGTCAAAGTTTTGACTAAATTATTTTTTAAATGACATTAATACCCTTAGAATATTGATATCCAAACAATGTTTGATTAATTTTTTTTAAAAAAGATAATAATCTAAATATTTATGAAAAATATTATCAATATTTGTCTATAATCTGGAAAAATAATGTGATATTCTTATTATTTTTTTAATAAAAAAATTAATTAGATATTGATGAGTATTTATTATTCCACTTGGAAACATACGCAAGGGTATTTTAAAAATTTTCACATTTTAAGTTTGACAAAAAAAATTATTAGGATATACTTTCTCCTATTTTGAAAAATAGAGTAGATACTTTTGGGTTTTATAAGAACAAAGGATTAAACGTGTATTTAATTATAATATAGGAGTTTTTTTTTTCTGGATTATCTTAAACCATAATTGAAAATCTCTTTTTGGTTCATAAAAGACCTATGATTTATTATCGGGATAACATAATTTTTATACCCTGTATTTTGATACTTTATTCAGTTTATACCTTCTATTTTGGTTATTATCAACATTGACTCTTAGATTTAATATTTGTTACAAATTTATTCCCTGACACTAATTTAGAACAGTTAATTTATCAAGATGATTTAATAAACTTATTCTCGGATAAGTTTTTATATTGTTTATTTTTAATTTTTTAAACGGCAATTTGATAAATTAACTACTCTAAATTGGTGTCAGAGTATAAATTTGTAACAGATTTTAAATCTAAAAATCAATGTTAATAATAACTAGAATACAAGATATAATTTAAACAAAGTATCAAAATACAGAATATAAAAGTAATAATATCCCTTTATCATCTCCTTTAATGATTAGAAGTCCCCCCATCTAGTGCTTTTTAAGTCTGTATCCATTTTCCGTTGCAAAAGCTAACAAAAAAATGCAAGCAAAACCCATTAAAGATTTGGAGAAAAAAGAAAAAAAAAAAAGAGGAAAGAAAACCTACAGGACTTGAGGCTTTTCCTTTTCCCTTCCGTTTCTTTCTAAATGAGATTAAACAATAATTTGATTAATGGTAAGTTATTAATACGAATGGAATTATTATAATATATGCATGTTTAACGTAGGGGTAGATATAAAAAGTTCGGTCTATATGGTACGGTTAGCAATTTGTATCAGCGGATTGTGTTCGTGTCGTGTCAATGTACGTATATATATAATAACATATAATTTAACTCGAATACGATCTGTTTAATAATTATGTCAGAAGTTCTAACCTGAAGCCGTTTATAAACAGGTTGATCGACACGACCTGTATAACTCGTTTATTTAAATAGGACACATTCGAGCAAGTTAACCTGACACGACCTGTTAAACCGTTTAATTTAAATTAGCTAAGGGGAAATTAGATTTTTTTTATACTAAATGTTTAAAAAAATTGAAAAAACACAGATTTTGAAATCGTTTGAAAAATTCCGGATTTAATTAAAAAAATACTATTTTTAAAAATATTTAGAAAAATACCATTTTTTATTAATTAGTGAGATACTTGAGGTTAACTGTCAAATTATATGAGGTTACTTGATTGGTTACTTCAACTAACTAGATTAGTTACTCAAAGTAACTCAACTGGTTACCTCCAGTTTCACTAAAGAAAACCAATTTTTAAAAAAGTGGTATTTTTCTAAATATTTTTTAAAAGTGATATTTTTCTAAAAGATTTTCAAAAGTGATATTTTTCTAAATCAATTCGGGATTTTTCTAAAAAATCAGTCCATCTGGAATTTTTCAACTTTTAACCCTATTGGTCTGGATTTCTGTAAGAAACTCATTAGCTAAAATATATATATTTTTAAACACATTTAACATAAATTTATACATGTATATGACTTTAAGATACCACATAAAATCTCAATACATATATGCATAACAAAGTCTTAAAAATACAAAAAAAGTCCAAACACATATAACTAAAAAAAATAAGAAAACTAGGTAGATGATCAATTTCTCATAGTGGTTTAAGTAAATGTCCATGTTATAAAGGTTATTGCTAAATGTCCATTTCTTTTAAAACTTCAGTTGCGCAATATGTTGTATTTGTATTTTTTATTATTATGTGAGTTAGATATTTATCTATAAATTTTTGAACTTGGTCATATATTGAATTTTAGGTTAAAAAAAATTGTCAAATAACTAGTCAATCTAATAATTTTTAAATAGGTATTATATGGGTCATAAACGGCCCGAATTCACCCGTTCAATAAAGAAACAAGTCATTGCAGGTTAGTTTTAGGTTAATAGGTTAACCTGAACCTGACCTGTTTAATAAATTATGTTCGCGGATCCAACCCAATTTTAACTCGAATCCGTTTAAGACAAACACAAATCCGCTAACTTCGAGCAGATTTAGAGTCATATTATTGTATTGTGTCATAAATTGCCAACCCTAATATATAGGTTGTCACTTTAATATTGAAATAAATTAGGAAGCATATGAATGCAATTTTCTCAAACAAGATATATTTTTCAAAACCCAAAAAGATCAATGTAATGTACCCACGTACATTATAGCCAATAGTAATATTCATTAAAAAGTAGCACCATCATTGATATTGAGTTTGAAACAACAGCTAGCTTACGATTAAGTTGCCATGTATTTAATTATTAACACTATATACTGCTGATAAGTTAATTTTGTCACAACCAAAGTATAGTTTTCATAATTATATTCCATATTAGAAATTTTCTTGGGCTTTAAAGCCGAATGGCAGAATTTGGAATTACTGTTTAAAAAATGGCCGTTTTTAAATACTGTTAAATGATGGCTGAATTTTAAATTTTATTTAAAAAAAGACCATTTTTCATATTTAATAAATCGAAATACATTGATTTACTTTGTATAAAATTGATTTATTTTTTGAAAAATGGTCAACTAAAAAATAGTTATTTATCAAAATTAAATTATAAAACAACCGTTTATTAAATAGGTGTAAAAACTGGCCATTTTTCAAATTGATCCATAAAAAAGGACATTACTTATAAATACTCTATTTCCTCAAGACACCCTACAAGTCCTACTCTTTGGGAGCGAAAGTAGAGTTTTCCGGGTGGCCCAGGCTATATACCCTATATGATGTAGGAAGCCAAAGCAACATAAGAAGAAAACAACAATATAAGGGCTGCCGCATCAATGTTCCTTTATCGTAGGCTTGAAACTAATTGTTCTCAGGATCCTGTGCTTTAGGTTAATTATAGGTTTGTCCTTCTATTTTGGGTGTATCCTTGAATAAACCCTTTCGTTTTAGAAATATCAAATTGTATCATAAGATTTGTAAATAGCAACAAATTTATGGGGCATTATCAATTATGACCCCCTTTTAAAACCCATTATTTAATAGAGTAAATAGCCAAAAAAGAGCAAAAGAAAACCCCTTAAGTTAGGGTGTTTTGCAACTTAAGGCTTTAAATTTGGATTCTGTAAATTAATACTCCGAGATTAAAAATTTACAAAAACTAATACCTGCACTGATTATTTTTTTGACAATTTTCAGTAATAAAAAGACATTAATATTCTTCATTAAACTAGATTAATCCTTATTATTCTCATTAATTTTGATGGTGATATTGTTTTTTACTTGTTAAAGTTATTCAAAAAATCAACTCGATGTATCAATTTTCATAAATTTTTAATCTCAAGGTATTATTTTGCAGAGTTCAAACTTCAGGATTTAAATTGAGGAATGCCTAAATTTTAGAATATTATTTTGTAGTTTACCCTATTCAATAACCCCATTTTTTAGCAGTATATATGTTCATTATTGCTTAATATTACTTAAAAATATGCAAATTCAAATTGATTACTTACACTTTATTAAAACGGGATAATATATATATAAAAAAAAATTGACCACATATAGTGTTTTACCCAATAAAAAAAATTCGCAACTTTTTTATTTATATTGAATTATAAGTTTATATGTGTTTTCCTATCAAATAGTACTGGCCCATAAATATGGTCAAAATTAAAATTTGAGATTGTCAAAAAGATATTTTTATCCTTTAAACTCATAAAACATAATTAAAAATAATATGTAGTAAAACTAAAAAGAATTTAAATTATTCAAAATAATTAAAATGAAAAAAAAAAAGATAACCACAAAGTCTAAAAAAAATTTCATGTTTTTTGTCTTTCACTTCTTTTCTTCTTGTCTTAAATGAAACAATTATTATTGAAACTAAAAATATTTTAAATTATTCATAACAATTAAAATGAAAAAAAAAGAATGACAAAATAAAAAAATAATTTCTTGCTTTTTCTTTCTTTCTCTCTTTTTTTCCCCTCGTTTTAAGTGCTCTCAATTATTTAAACTATTTTGCATTTTTAATTCTTTTTCATTTATAATGTTTTATGAGTTTAAAAATGGTTTAAAAATAAAATTATCCATTTTTAAATCTTAAATTTCGGTTTTGAGTATATTCGTGGGTTTAGTGCTATTTGATAAGAAAGCATAAATTGAAAATTTAATTTGGGATAAATGAAAATGGTAAGTTTTTTTCGCTGACACTAGATGTGGGTTTTTTTTTCTAATATATTTTTTTTCCCTGACATGTGTAACCCACTTCGTGATAATTTATGTGTGGATTTGTTTTTTTAAGGCAAATCTAACTCATCCAGCCCGTTTTGCCATGAATAGTTTTATTGGACAAAGAAAAGGAAATAAAAGTAGGGACAAAAATATTATGCAAGTTGTATATCTTGTTATATTATTTTGTTGGCACTTCGCACGTGGAAACAAATGATGGAAACATATCCATGTTTACTCTCTTATATTTAGGTGATTGAGATAAGAGTTGAAATATTATGTTGAATTTTAGTTTCAATTCATGCTTAACTAATAAATAAGTGACTTTATTGTTACTTTTTTTTCCATCCATTTTTTAATGAAACATCTCCTTAAATTAAAATATTTTGTTAACACACCTTTTTTCAGTATTACTAGACATTAATAAAAAAGAAAGTCTAATGAAATTTCTTTTCTCATACATTAGGTCTAGAATCTTTAATAATTCTTTCTTGATAAAATCTCACTCTAAGATCATTGGGATTAAAAGTATATATTGTATTTTAATATATTATTTTAAATTAAAAGAACAGAAAGAATAATTTATGTCTAAAACCTCTAATAATTCTTTCTTGATAAAAACTCACTCTAAGATCATTGGGATTAAAAGAATATATTGTGTTTTAATATATTATTTTTAATTAGAAGAATAGAAAGAACAATAATTCAAATTATTAATCAATTTTCATCATTTTCTTTTATTATAATTTACTTAATTCTCTTAAAAAAAAAGTTAACATTCTTGAATTTTTTTTCATCAACTTTAAGTTAAAGCTTTAGGTTAAGAGGAAGGTAGGAAGGAGAGAGACACTTAATCAATATCATTGGGATTTAGAAGGAGTTATTATCGAAAGCATTTTTTTAAAAAAAAATTTGAATTAGTCTTCATTTTCAGCCTGCAAGCGCTTTCATTTTTAACTTTTAGGGGATAGACGTTTTATATTAGTAATTTAAGAAAACAATTGTCTTTCTCGGGACATGGAATCGGATCAAATGAATGAAGAAAAGGAAGTTGAAACGATTCTAATGCTAACCAAACCATATGGGCTGACTCATATGGTTTCAACGAAAGCCTAATTCTATATGTTTTGGTATATGATCACTAAATTTGATGTTAATTTATACTTGCAACAATAAACAATGTCTTTTCCTTCAAAAAAAAAACAAAACAAAACAAAATAATAAACAATGTCTTCTTCTTAAGAATTAGAAGTGAATATAAATATAATTAGTGGTCTTTATATATGTCGTCTGGCCAGGAATGAAAAGCATACAAGAAAACACAAAAACCATCATGGGTCCACAAAACCCATTAGAGATCACGGCCGTGGTCAAGCACAATTCAATGAATGTATATGTAGATGCTGGTTAAGATTTATGTATGTTGGATTATTTCGTTGTACTTGATCATACTGCTAATTTCAATTAGCAAAACTAAATAAACAATAAAAAAATCATACTTCTATTAATATCCAGGACCAAGATTTGATAAATCTCTTTATAATTTCGATTTCGAATAATGTTACAGTGGCCTTGCGCTATATTTTAGGAGTGATGAATTCACCGTAAAATTTACATGTGACTCCTACCTCTTTATAATCAGTGTGGAATGCTTAGCTTAAACTACTAATTAATATGTGGACCAATTATCTGGTTGTCAAAAAAGTCTTAGCATTTTCTAAGATTATTCCGATTTTCGAATAGTCACCTCCCCATATAGCATTAACATTTGACCCCACCTAAAACTTTTCGTGTTAAACTTTAGAGCAATGCTATGGGGCACCAGTGGTGCCCAGCACCACAGTGACATGTCTGTTTGTCACTGGATGATTTAATTAATAAATTGGGTCCCACATGGGCCCCACTTAAATTATAATTATGATTAGCCAGTGACAGACTGACACATCACTGTGGTGCTGGGCACCACTGGTGCCCTATAGCATTATTCTAAACTTTATTATCTCCAAAACTGCATATTAAAGAGACTTCTTCTTAATTAACAGCTTTATTAACGTGTATTTTAAAACATAATCCTCGCAAAACCTAGTACGTGAACTAATAATTGCTCTACGTGACCACGACAGATCATATGCTTAAATCAATAACCAAGTCATTACAGAAAAACATGACATGGATATTACTGGTCCGTAGCCATGTGATTTGGTTGGCATTTATTTCCTCTTATTATTTTTTATCATTTTTTGCGAATATGCTTAGTCACTAATATTGATCCCATTTCTTAAGATTGTCACTGTTACTAACATTATTTTTCAGGCACAAAAAGCTGGTGGTGGTAAGCTGTATGTGCCAAAATGCGCCGTTTATTTTAGCAAAGCTCCAAAAATTATGAGCAATGCTCTGACAAGTGACAACAGTTCATTTTCTATGACGATTCATGATTAGATGACGGTGCTTCCATTTTGTTAACCGACAAGCAGTTTTCATGCAAAGATGCTCAATGTCTATCATATTGCCAAGCTCTGACTAATCATAATCTTTAGCTTAGATGTGTTTCTGGGGATAAGAAGCATGTAAAAAGCCTTATTCAACCTATAAAGTTGATTGTCAAAATTAGAATTATTAACTATATAATTCTCGTCATGTTTACTCATCCGTAATGAACCAATAAATGAATGAAACGTAAGAAAATGATTTCTTTTCCATTTTGATCATGTATTTATTTATTTATTTGAAACACATTATTTAGGTCATGTTTACTAATCCGTAATGAACTAGTAAATGAATGAAAAGCGAGAAAATGATTTCTTTTCCTCTTTGATCATGTATTTACTTATTTATTTGAAAGACATTATTTAAGGTAGTCGTTCACATGTATGCTTAAATTATAAAAGGATTACTAAAATTTGGATTCCTTCTCATTCTTCTTTAAACTCATTCTCATTCTCTTTTTCTTTCTTTTTATTACGGATTAGTAAACATATGCATTCTTTCTTTTTATTATGGATTAGTAAACATATGCCCTATGCATATATAACTAATGGAGCACTAATATTATTGAGCAGGATGGTACTAATAGCATAATCGAAGTTTTAGAGTATTATTTTTGTTAACTATTTATTATTATTAATTAATTCGATAAAGTTTATTATTTATTCTCTATCTGAAATTAACATTGTAAATTCATTGTCACGTAACTAATAAAAATGAAGTACTTAGCGGGCCGATTGATATATTCAGCTTTAACTTGTGTCCAATTTAACGTCATACAATGGAGAAAAGTGGAAAAGCTAAGCTCAAATTCAACTCAATGTCCCCTACTAGTGCAAACCTCAGATGAAAGCCCTTCAGCTTAACTAAAACTACTTTTATGAGTTCAGTTGTAAAAAGTTTTGAATCTATCTTGCTGACAGAAAAACTAAAGAGTTAAAAGCTAGCCATAACCTATTGGACTATTTAAAAGTAATGTTCCTAGAAGGCTGATTAACAAGTCCAACTTTTTGTTGAATATGAGAAAAGTTAAGCTCAACTAGCCGAGTATTAAAAAGTATGTTCTGTTATTATTTAATAAAATGGATACTTTGTGACAACTCTGTTTTTCCTAGAAGCATACTTGTAAGAAACTATCTCCTTTTTTTAGTACTACACTTTCAAGCAATTGTACCATCTCATACTCTCTCTCTCTCATGCTTCTACACAGTCACACAGCATATATATATATATATATATATATATATAGGTGGAAGTATATCCAATGTCAGTGTGTGTCTTAGCAGTATTTCTTACAAGCTTAGAACATTTTTGACTTTGTTTTGTCAAAGAAACGAGATATGGGAGGGTTTGATAAATACATACCTGCAATGGCTATGTTTGCCTTACAATTTGGTTATGCAGGAGTTGCTCTCTCCACAAGAGCTGCTCTCCTACAAGGGATGAGTCCCAGAGTCTTTGTGGTTTATAGGCAGGCTATTGCCACTTTGGTCATTGCACCTTTAGCTTATTTCACAAGGTAATTACTACTACTGCTCACAATCCAAACTCTCTCTCTCTCTCTCTCTCTCTCTCTCTCTTGGTTTTTGTTTTTGTTTTCTCAATTTCTTTCTTTGACAGGAGAAAATCAGGAGGATGCTCAATGGGATTGAGGAGTTTTACCTTGATATTTTTGGCCTCCCTTATTGGGTAATTTTATATGAAATTCATTTTTCCTTTTTGGTTTAATTTTGTTTTAGCTTGCTAATTTTTAATTAATTAATTTATTTATTTATTTTTCAGTGTAGCAATCAATCAGAATGTTTATTTTGAAGGTCTATACTTGGCCTCTTCAACAATGGCAAGCGCAATGGGAAATCTTGTCCCAGCAGTAACTTTTCTAATAGCATCTATTCTTGGGTACAAACTTTCCTTCCAATATAAAATATATATTATATGTATTTGTTTTTCTACCTTAGTTGATTAGCTCTCTAGTAAAGTAGACTATAACTTTCATCAACGGTTAGACAGTAAAATTCATTAGAAATTGAATGAAAACTTCACATCGAACATATCTATTTCTCTAGCATGTTATCTTTTTCCCCGGTGATCATAATACTTTATATATTATAAGAAGCTACAAATATCTAACTTTACCATTAGTGATTTCATTTGTCTTAATGCTCTTATTAGACTAGAGAAGGTAAACATTCGAAGCTTGAGAAGTATTGCCAAGATACTAGGGACAATCTTATGTGTCAGTGGTGCCATGTCCATGGCATTGCTCAAAGGCCCCAAGCTCTTCAATGCCGAGCATCTACCCGATAATTCGCTTTTCGGATCCGGAGGTGATAATTGGTTGTTGGGTTGTGTACTTCTATTTTTAAGCTGTTGTTGCTGGTCAATTTGGCTGATTTTGCAGGTACCCTTTTAGCTTCTCTGTCAGTAGTAGTAAACCATTTAAAGCCTTTATAAAATCATTATCTAATCTTAGGTAGTACTAACCTATTAAGCCTTTAAAAAATCATTATCTAATCTTATGTCATAATTTTTTCTAAAGTAGGTTCCAGCTTCAGCAAGCTATCCTGACCACCTTTCTTTATCAGCTTGGATGTGTTTCATGGCAACAATACAATCAGCCATAATCACATTATTCTTAGAGAAAGACTTGGAGGCCTGGAAACTCAGTACTGGTTTGGAACTTGGTTGTTGTTTTTTCTCAGTAAGTAGCTTAATAATACTTAATCAGATAAGATATAAAATGTTAAAAAGAGCCTGAAATATTGTTGATCTTACTGAGATTAATAATGGAATTTGGTATGAGCAGGGAGTAATAGGATCTGGGATTTCTTTCTTTGTTCAAGCTTGGTGCGTATCACAAAGGGGTCCACTCTTCTCTGCAATGTTCAATCCTCTAGGCACAGTTATAGTGACCATTTTGGCTGCATTATTTCTTCAGGAGAAGATTTATACTGGAGGGTAATTGAAATTTTTATCTACTAGTTTTCCCAGTTAAAATGTTTGATCATTCGTTGTGGTACTAAGCGCCATATATGTCTTTTAGCCTTATGAGTCGAGCTAAATGGTTCTTTTTCATTTCATGTTTTTTTCCTTTTACAGCTTGGTTGGTGCTGTTGGTGTAGTCATTGGTTTATATATTCTGTTATGGGGTAAAGCCAAAGACATAATAGAGGTCAAAGAAGAAATTGATCCGAAGCTGCAAAAAAGTACTCAGGGGAAACAAGTTGACAATTCTTTGGAGAAAGAAAGTTACAAAATTGATTTGGAGGAACCCCTTTTATCTGACCAATCGTCTTCATCATGAAAGAGAATATACGTTAACAAAAAATGCAACTCCTTTTTCGTCAATTTTTTTTGTTAGTTTTTTGCTTTTCTGGTGTCATTTATATTTGTATTCATCTAATTAACAGAATATTCAGATCTTTTTGGCATAATTAAAAGTCTCTTGAGGAAAAAGTTCGATGAACCAATTTTCCCTTGTAGTTCCAATTCCAAAATTTTCCTCTGGCTTATAGAAGAAACGGTCAGATAGTTATTTTGACTAAAAAAACTAGAGAATTCACGTTAGAGATGGATCATTTGGTGGTGAAGAATGAGGGCAGAGTATATGACTTGTTAGACTCGCATATCATCGTGTGACACAGTAGTAACACCCAAATTACTCTGTAACACAAAAATTTGCTTTGTCTCAAATTTTATCTTGTAACAATACTATCTCGCGGCTAGAGGGAGTCATGCATTCATCTACACTGGTGATGAGCTATCATTGTATCGGGTATCATATATTTTATTACGTGACAACAATAACACCTAACTTATAAAATGTTATTACGAATTTCATCTTATATTTTGTTATGTAACAGTACTGACTCATGACTAGAGGCGGTCGTGACTCGTGCTTTCATCTTCATCGGTGATGAGCTGTCTTTATATCAGGTTTTTCCTTTGTGTTTCGAATCCAAGTTCGATCTTCCCCCGTAAGACTGAGCCGATTAAAAAGCATCTCATCAATTCTCATTACGTTGCCACATGAGCTTCATCAACTGCATTGTTATACATTATGGCTTCATGATCATAAGAGTACTAAAGTGTAAAAGTTGTACTTCTCTGTATCAACTTCCAGCCGTCTTCATGCATTTACTATCATTATTGTCTCTCTGTAAAGTTCATGTTTCTCTTTATGTTGCTTTTGCCATTGTTCAAAATTAACGTAGTTTGCTAGTTGTGTGAGTTCATACTACTAGGAAAAACACACTCCAATTTGTGATCACACGTTGAATTTTTCAATGTTTCGGGCGGTGCTTATCATTGAAATGATTCGATTATGTGAGCCTGAAGACATGAAAGTACAATTAATCTAGAAAGTAGACGATGTAGCCAACTTGGTTTGAATAAATATAAAAAGATCATCTTACCAAGGATTAAACCAATCCCCATGTCACCAAACTCATCTACTTGGCTCAATAATGTCATTATTTTACCTAGTCCTCCATCTGTTAAACGAGTTGCCAGCTCAGAACACAGGAAAAGGCCAAAAAGGGGGGACAAACACATGCATGCATTAATTCCAAGTATCATATCCTTTAAAGAGAACAGCTAGGTCTAAGTTCTGTGACTAGTAACTTCTACTGCCAACCTTATTTTGCATCAACACCACGTTTGAAACCACATCATGACAACTACAGTTGCCAAGTGACGCCGCATATTCTGCTTTGTTTTGCATATATAATGTACATTTATTAAAATAAGCCAGATATGTCACGCCATGTGGCGGCAATCACGAACTTTTATTGGCCAATCAGGGCGTGCCATTTCAATGCTAATCTTTCCACATCAGCCACCACTATTGTATTATTGAATAATTAATCTCATCCCTAGGAAAAGTTTTGACTCTCTCTCTCTTTATATAATTTTTTAGTTTATCCTTCTTATCTTCTTGAGTTACTAAATTTGGACTTTAGTAGATTTTATGTACAAATTAATTAAAAACAGCAGGGAGTACCCCACATGTTACACTAAGTCAATATAATATTCCTTTTATATATTTAAGGAATATATACAAGGAATGAGAGTACTAGAGTTTTTGCAGGGAAAGAGTATGGGAGGGTTTAATGGTTACAAGCCAGCAGTGGCTATGATTGGATTACAATGCGTCTATACAGGACTTGCTCTTTTCACTAGAGCTGCTTTGTTACAAGGAATGAGTCCCAGGGCTTTTGTTGTCTACAGACAAGGTGTAGCCACTCTTATCATGGCTTCTATTGCTTGTTTCACTAGATGGTATATATCTTTAAAATCACGTCTCTTCTTATAATCAGTATATCTCTTTGTTTTCTTTCTTTCTCATATTTTTGTTTTTGTTGTCAGGAGAAATCCAAATAGGACATCACTGGGACTAAGGAGTTTTTCTTTGATTTTTGTCACCTCTCTTATTGGGTAGAAATTTCTCTAAATATTTGTAATTTAGTTTAACGTGGGGTGGTCAGATTGGCTAAATTTTGACTTTCATATGCAGAGTAACAGCCAATCAGAATGCATATTTTGAAGGGTTATACTTATCTTCTTCAACAATTACAACTGCAATGACTAATCTGCTTCCTGCAATAACCTTTGTAATGGCAACCATAGTAGGGTAAATACAAGTACAAAAAACTAATATTAACAAAAAACTAATATTAACTTTTAACCACGTAACTCTCTTAAAATATCACTGTTGTGATGTATAAGCACAGCTAAAGCTAACGTGACCAAGGAAAGAAAAAAGGCAATAGTAACTTAATACAAACTTGTAATAGGTGGCAATGTGTTATCTTCTTTTGTGCAGGTTGGAGAAAGTTAATGTACAAAGCTTGAGGAGTATTGCCAAGATAATAGGGACAGTCTTTTCTGTTGGTGGAGCAATTTGCATGGCATTAGTTAAAGGTCCAAAACTATTAAACACAGAATTTTTACCATCAAAATCACTACTCTTAGGAATTATGGGGGGTGAGAATTTGCAGCTGGGTTGTATATTTCTCTTCATTAGCTGCTTTTGCTGGTCCTTTTGGATAATTATGCAGGTTAAGATGCTTATCCCTTTATTTAATTTTTACTTTTTTGTCATACATATATGTATGAATTTTGAATTAGTTTCTTTTGAAAAAGTGGTCCGATTCCAATTTCCAAGCAGGTCCCAATTTCAGCCAGTTGTCCTGACCACTTATATTCAACTCTTTGGATGTGTTTATTGACAACCATCCAATCAACTATTTTTACGTTTCTTGTAGAGCCTGATCTACAAGTATGGCACTTGCATTCACTTTTGGAACTTGGAAGTTGTTTATATGCTGTAAGTTTTTAATATTTTCTATGATTTTTTTAACGGAATTATGGTCTTAAAAATTAGCTCATTCTTCTAAATATGGTCTGATTGGAAAATTAAACTGACAGGGAATCGGTACTGCGGTGTCTTTTTTTGTTCAAGCATGGTGCATATCACTAAGAGGTCCGGTCTTTGTTGCAATGTTTAGCCCTCTATGCACAGTTATTACAACCATTATGGCTTCTTTGTTTCTACATGAGAAGTTATACACTGGAAGGTACTTCACCAAATAAAATATTGATCTCTTTGCTTTTCTCATCCTATTTTTCTTTTTTTTTTTTTGAAATCTTCTTATGAAATATGAAATTTCTTTGAAAGTTGATTAATATCGCATATCCTGATCATTAGTATCATTGGTTTTTCAATTAATCCAAAAATTACCATTTCGTTATAAATGTAAACGAGCCGTCATACTTAGCTGAGCTCAATCTCTTTAAATCAATTGTAAATGAAATTTCTTTAGTTGTAGCTACTTCCCATGCTAGATATTGTATTAATTTAGCTTGTTTCATAGCTTTTTAATTTTCGGGGAAGGTTTCATCATATTTCGATTGTATATTATTAAAACGTGTCTTTTTTTAAATAATCAGCTTGTTAGGTGCTTTTGCTGTGATTATTGGTCTATATATTGTGCTTTGGGGGAAAGCAAAAGACCTTGAAGAGATCAAACAAGACATTAAAGATATTCCAAAGCTGGAGTATGATCAAAGGAAAGCTATACAGGTCTTGATACATCAATCTTCAAAGAAGAGTACTAGTTGTACAACTGATTTGGAAGAATCACTTCTTCCGGATAAATCAAGCACTTATGCCAATGAGGACGGCATAAATATGTAGTTTTGGTGTTTCTGTTTAGAATAATTCCATATCTATATTAATATACAAAAGAATGGAAAAGCAACTGTAGGTCGAAATGCATGTTTTGTTGTGCCAATGGAAGCACAAATACCAAATTTGTTAGACAAACGTCAAATTAAATAGATTTACGATAAAATATAAATAACAAAAAAATCACAAGCAACACAAGGATTTATCGTGGTTCAGCTATAATATATAGCCTACGTCTACATCGGAGACGGCGAAGAATTCCACTATAACCATAGGAGATTACAAAAATCTAACAAAATTTTCCTCACACCCAAAATCCAAATACACCCAAATCTCTCTCTCACAAAAGCGACCAAGACCACAAAGAAGATACTTTTCTAATAATCTTGATGCCAATATCAGAAAGGAAATAACAAATAAACAAGCTACAAAGAAACCTAGGCCCAAAAGCTTGTTTATACCAGAATTCCTACAAACTAAAAGAGATTGAATTGTATACTGAGAGACCAAAAATAACAAACGGCTGCCAAAGACCTTCGTATTTTTTCTTCTCACGGCTACTGCACACTCTCAAAAGATGTACCCTTGCATTCTTACAGTTGCTGCTTTGTATGGCTGCTACACTTTTCTTCACGCTAAGCATATATATATGCTTCATTGTTTTAATCGACCGACTTAAAAAAAAAGGGCAACTTCTAAGTTTTATTTAGGCCTTAGTCCAAACTTTTCTCTTGGCTTAATTGGAAGCCTAATTTCCAACAATCTCCACCTTGACGCAAAATTAAGTCAAGTCTAAAAAATAATAAAATACATTCGCCATCTCCTACAAAATCTCGAAAGGCTAATCACAATCTGCAAGACCAAATAAGTCCAAGTAGTACTTGAACTTCCAAATGGCATCCAACTCGGTCACCATATTTGTTGTAGCTAATATAAAAGAAACTAACTCTGTAAAACTAAACCAATGAGGCAAACCCTTCTCTCTACTAACAAGAAACAAAGTAGTAGAACTAAAAGTTTTGACAGATGTTTTAACTAGAAACTCCACCTGCTTACAAACACCGGGATCTTTATCTGAATATAATAACTCTCCTATATCAAATAGGATAGCCAACCTATCAAATTCAAGAACTCTGCTAACTAATAAACTTGGTGACAATGGCTAAATAAACCATAACCAAAAGCCGTTCACCTTAAACTCAAATACATGGAAAATTGTTGTCAATTACTCGAGTTTACCATCATTCACAAGAGCATAAGCAGGAAAACCAAATAATTTCAAATCAAAGATAGCATAATTACTAAGCCATACCTCAAACGGAGTCTTCAAACAAAATGCAGTTGATAGAGATCTTCTAACCAAATAATAGACATATTGTTATGGAATTTTATACGCAAGTGCACGTATCGAACAAGTAATAAAGTGATGAATAAAGATATCGTTCCCACAGAGAAATTGCTATAATTCGT
>JXTC01000081.1:765252-787855 GCA_002914845.1 Trema orientale | reverse complement strand
TTTTCGTAATTACGAGCAATGTAATTCTTTAATACATCACGGTGTGCAATGATATGAAACAAAGCTCCAGAGTCTAAGACCTAAGAGTCAATTGGATTATCTACAGATAATAGTAAAGCATCTTATACCTCATTAGTCACGGCATTCGCATCGTTTCTACTATCGTCTCTTCTTAGTACTCTGTAATTCTTTTTTATGTGGCCAGTCTTGCCACAATTCTAGCATTTCGATCTTTTTCCAGATCTGGACTTGTCTCTATCATTCCTTGACTTAAACCTACCACGACCCCGGTTAAAATTCTTCTCATTGCTCTTAGCCCTGTTCTTGAGATTTAGGGCAGAACTCGATGATGTGCCTTCACTGAATCAATTCTGCGAACTTCTTCAGCTAAAATTCGGTCTCTAACATCATTGAATTGCAGCTTTCCTTTACATACAAAATTGCTAACTGCAGCCCTCATCCTAACTGTTTAGTAGAGATGCTAGAAGAATTAGAGCACGATTTTTATCGTCGAAATTAATTTCGACGGACATCAACTAAGAAACGATCGTGTTGAACTCATTGATATGTGTTACAACTGAAGCACATTCTCCCATCTTTAAATAAAACAACTTCTTTATCAGATGTACCTTGTTGTTTGCCGATGGTTTCTCATACATGTCTGACAGGATGCTTATCATCTCTATTGTGGTTTTGCCTCTGTTATATTATGAGCAACGTTCTTCATTAGCGTCAATCAGATTACGCCTAATGTATGTCGATCAAGGAGTTTCCAGTCATCATTCTCCATCTTCTCGGGTTTCTTCCCTGATAGAGGCTGATGCAATTTTTTACTACGCAGATAATTGTTGATCTGCAATCTCCAATACGAGAAGTCTGTACCGTCGAACTTATCAATTTTGGGTCCTGATCCTTCATCTCCGGCCATCACTCCCACTAAATCGAACCTTAGCTCTAGTACCACTTGTTAGAGAATAACCTCCCCAATAAAGACACAATAGTGGAAGCGATAAAATAAATGTGAAAAATAAAATAAACACAGAACACAAAATTATCGTGATTCACTAATTTGACTACGTCCACAGAGCTGCTGTAGATCTTCACTATAGGGAGAAAAGAAATATTTATAAATGTTTATAAACACTCACTCAGCACTCCTCACACCCAGACCCCGAATACACCCAAGAGAAAAACTGTAATTTTTCTCTAGCTCTCAAGAATAAAATCTCTTTATTTTACTCTCACTATGCTTGGTGTTTCTCACTTCTTTGGGATGAGAAACCATGAGAGATGAGGACCCTATTTATGGTGTAAGGCTTCTTTAAACTTTATATATTTTCCTCTCAAAGCTTCCTAATATACCACACTTAATATACACGGCTTGTACATGTTTTTATTTCTTTTTTTTTTTACCATGCACAATATGCAAAACCGTGTTTTGCTTACACAGTTAACACACGGAGCTTTTAATGCTCCTCCACACTCTTTTTAGATAGAATATCCTTCATGAATTTAACATAGCTGGGCATTTGCTCCAGAGCTTCTGCGAACGGAATATTAATGTGCAACTTTTTAAATATCTCCAAAAACCTTGAGAACTGCTGGTCAAGCTTCTTCTTTTGCAATCTCTGTGGGAATGGTGGTGGCGGATTATAGGGAGTCATCTCAGACTTAGATGTTGCTTCTGGTAGGCCCTCCTCATGCGGCTTTTCATCAATGCTCTCACCCTCAGTCGTAACAGGTTTCTCAACTTCTCTCTGCACTTCTTTACCACTTCTCAAGGTGATCGCTTTGCACTGCTCCTTGTTTTCTCTCTTTGGATTCACCTCAGTATTTCCTGGTAGTGTTCCTTGAGGACGATTATTAACAGCATTGGCTAATTGACCCAACTGCGTCTCAAAGGATCTCAATGTGGCAGCTTGGTTTTGAAGAATTGCATCGTTCTTGGCCATGTACTGCATAAACATCTCCTCAAGTGATGGCTTTTTCTCTTGCTGTGGTGGCAGGGCTTGCTGTGCAAATCCAGGTGGAGGCATAGAACGTCCAGCTGAAGTGGACCCTTGGTTGTTGGTGTTATTCCAGGAAAAATTAGGGTGATTTTTCCATCCTGGGTTGTAGAAATTAGAGTAGGGATTGTTCTGTTGTCGGTTGAAGTTGTTGATGTACTGTTCTGATTCAATATTAAGGGGACATTGGCTAATCACATGATTATCACCGCAATTTTCACAAACTGTATATGGTCTATGCATCGCCTGAATTCCCATCGAGTCAATCTTCTTGGATAAAGAATTAACTTGTGTGGCTAAGGATGCCATAGTCTCCATTTCATTTATGCTGGCTGCTCTCTTTGGATTCATTCTTTCTGATGGCCACTGGTAGTTATTGGCTGCCATCTCCTCCAATAGGTCATATGCTTCTTCAGTCGATTTCCCCATTAAGGCACCTCCCGCTGCTGCATCAACTATTGTTCGCAGGTGTCCTATCAGGCCATTATAGAACGTTTGAACTAATAACCACTTCGGGATCCCATGATGTGGACATCTTCTCAACATATCTTTATAACGCTCCCAAGCCTCATATAGTGATTCATTGTCGAATTGGACGAAGGAGGTGATATCATTCCGCAGCTTGGCTGTCTTTGCTGGTGGAAAAAATTTTGCCAGAAACTTCTGTGCCAAATCATCCCATGTAGTGATTGACCCAGCTGGTAAGGAGTTCAACCAGCTCTTAGCTTTATCCCGTAGAGAGAAAGGGAAAAGCTGTAACCTGATTGCATCATCAGAAGCTCCATTGTGCTTGAAAGTATCACAGATTTCCAGAAAATTCACTATATGCTGGTTCGGATCATCACTAGGTAATCCTCCAAACTGGACTGAGCTCTGGATCATTTGAATAATAGCGGGCTTCAGTTCAAAGTTGTTAGCATTAATGGCAGGTCTTCGAATGCTTGAACTGAGGCCATCAATCAATGGAATAGCATAATCACGCAGAGGCTTCGTCTCGTCTTGGTCACCCATTATTGCTGGAGGATTTGCTTGCCGATTTTTCGCTCTTCGAATTTCTCTTAGTGTTCTTTCAATCTCAGGATCTAACGGAAAAAGCTCCCAACTTTTCGTACGTCTCATGTACTGCTATTGAGTACCTGAGATTATAAAAATAAATAAATAAATAAATATAATAAAAGTCTGAATTAAATCTCAACTAATCGATATTAGTATTAACAAAATAATTATAAAACAATATCCCCGGCAACGGCGCCAAAAACTTGTTATGGAATTTTATATACGCAAGTGCACGTATCGAACAAGTAATAAAGTGATGAATAAAGATATCGTTCCCACAGAGAAATTGCTATAATTCGTTAAGTACTAACCTACACTAGTTATCAATTTATCCAAACAATCAAATTAAAAAAATTCTAAAATTAAAATTTAAACTAAAAGAAAATAAGAAAATAAATAAAATTAAATTAAAGAGTGCAAATAATTTGTCAAATCACCAATGAAAATAAACTTAGGATTACAATTTTCACTCTACGTATGCCTGAATTACTAGTTACCCTCTTTGAATTACTATTTAACCCGAATTGCCAATCAAGAATCCTAGTGTATCTACAAGCCTCTTCCGATAGTCATGTAGAAATATCTCTTCTAATTAACTCACTATATTCCTATGTGAATTAGATTAAGAAAAGATTCATTAAGAGTAAGGTCTTTCAATAATTGCACATGTTATATAGGTATATTCCTATCCTACATAAACTCATATAAACATGATCATGTGTTATTCTATCTAGGTCTCAATCTGAAATTCTTCTTCCAAGTTCATACAAATTACCAATATCAATTTAAGTGGTGATCAAGCACTCAAAAGCATTAAGAATAAGAGAGAATAATCAACTCGTAAATTAAATAGTAAAATCAAAGAGGTAACATCATAATTTAAACTACATATCGAGATCCTATTGCAATCCTAGAAAATTAATTTAGTTCATAATTAAAATAATAAAACTAAAAATAATAATTGGCAACATAATGAAAAAGCTAAAAATTAAAATAAACAAACGAGGATTGAGCGAAGTGCAGAATGATTGAGAACAATTGCAAGCCTCCTCTTCCAATTTGGCCTCCAATTGCTCTCTCTATTTTTATATTTCTGTCTGCCTTTTTTCTTTCGTGACCGCACCAGAGCTCTCCGGCTGTTGTGACTGCTGCCCCCCCCTTTTACTTCGCTATCGCATTGTTCTTTATTTATAAAGAGAAATCTCCACCGACTCAATAAGAGTCCACAAAATAAGAAGTTGCCTTTTTGCTTCGTGTATGCACTGGAGCCGGACTCCCTTTATTGTGGCTGCCGCTAGACTCCCCTCTTCTTTCCCGTTCTCTGTTTGTATATATATATATATATATGCATAAGTGTGAGAAAAGTCCACCGCTTCAAGTTTCCTTTTTTCATCAATCTTCAAATTGGGCCAAGCCTATTTTCGTGTTGTTTAGCCGCTGACCCATTTTCAGTTTTCCATGCAGAGTTTTATTAATAAAAGCTAAGAGATAAACGTCAAGCACAACACAACTAATCACCAAGATTTCCTTCTCTTTACGTTAGTGTACACGTATAGCTTGTAGTGAATCACAAAATCCCAAAACATCCACGGACTCCAAGTCTTCACGTGCACTCCTTTTGGGCTTCCTATGTAATTTTCCAANGAATTTTATACGCAAGTGCACGTATCGAACAAGTAATAAAGTGATGAATAAAGATATCGTTCCCACAGAGAAATTGCTATAATTCGTTAAGTACTAACCTTCACTAGTTATCAATTTATCCAAACAATCAATTTGAGAATTCTAAAATTAAAATTTAAACTAAAAGAAAACAAGAAAATAAATAAAACAAAATTAAAAAGCGCAAGTAATTTTATCAAATCACCAATGAAAATAAACCTAGGATTATAATTTTCACTCTACATATGCCTGAATCACTAGTTACCCTCTTTGAATTGCTATTTAATCTGAATTGCCAATCAAGAACCCTAGTGTATCTACAAGCCTCTTCCGATAGTCATATAGAAATATCTCTTCTAATTAACTCACTATATTCCTATGTGAATTAGATTAAGAAAAGATTCATTAAGGATAAGGTCTTTCAATAATCGCACATGTTATGTAGGTATATTCCTATCCTACATAAACTCATATAAACATGATCATGTGTTATTCTATCTAGGTCTAAATTTGAAATTCCTTTTTCAAGTTCATACAAATTACCAATATCAATTTAAGTGGTGATCAAGCATTCAAAAGCAATAAGAGCAAAATAGAATAAACAATTCATAAATTAAAATCGTAAAATTAAAGAGGTAACATCATAATTCAAACTAAAAACAAATTTAGTTCATAATTCAAATAATAAAACTAAAAATAAAAATTTGCAACATAATGAAAAATAAAAATAAAAATTAAACAAACGAGAGTTTCACAGAGTCCAGAATTATTGATAACAGCTGCAAGCCTCTTCTTCCAATTTGGCCTCCAATTGCTTTCTCTGTTAATTTCTCTCTCTCTCTGGACTACTGTGTATCTCTCTCTAGAATGGTGTGTTTTTCCCTCTGGTCCTGTAGCCTTTTTATAGCTGATGGGAGTAAATTCACGTTCCCCAAAAGTCTTATCTGATTGGTTGAGTGATTTGGGCGTTTCCCAATTTTTTTCCTCTTCTTTTCTCTTTCCCGTTTCCCCACGTTCCTATTCAGAATCTGATACTTGGGCGATAATCCTGTGTGGCCGAAAACGGTAAGCTCGGCATGAAAGCAGGAGCTAATTGGCTTAAACGTAATCTTGACTTTGACCAGGTGATGTGGCGATTTGTTGTTAGGAAGAGAAACCGGTTGCGCAAGTGGTGAAAAGCACCAGATCCGACCGAGGAGAGAGAAAAGACTGCTGCAGCTGTCACGCGGCCCCACCTGTCCCCTCTAGCAGTTGTCCCACTCGCGCGCCCGCGCGTGAAGCACACGCTCGCATCTCAGCCCTTTGTTTGCTTGATCCGATGGTTCTGATTTATTCCGGATTTTTTTCTTTTCCGATTTTTTTTTTCCTCTTTTTCTTTTAACCTAAATCAAATCAAATTAAATTAAACCAAAAATCTAAATCTAATATAAACCTAATTCAAATTAAAATAATCTAAACTAATCAAATTAAATTACCTAATTCTAATAAAATTAAATAAAATAAATCTAAACCAAAATAAAAGAAAACAACTTAAATTACTAAAAATCTAAATTCAAATTACTCTAGGACACACATTTTTAATAAATAAAAAGCACAATTAACTCTATTTTCATAGAATTATCAGATACATTTAAAGAGTTGTTCTACCACAAATATTTCAATGACACCGCAAAGACAGCAAAGGTTGAGGAGTTCCTTCATCTACGACAAGGAAATAGACCTGTAGGGGAGTACATTAGAAAATATGAGGAATTATCTCGGTTTGTTCTATGGATAAGAAATGACAACAAGGAGAAAGTTGAGTACTTCCTAAGTTGTTTGAGGGGAGACATTTCCAGGGATGTAATTGTTGCGAGGATTACAGAATTTAGTGACGTAATAGACATGGCCCTCAAGGCGGAACAAGTTCAACTTAAGATATTGAATGAGAAGAAAGCAGCTTTTGTGGCAAGAGGTGGGCAATGGAGACAGGGAGATCAGAAGAAAAATGAACAGAAACCTGGAAATGTAAAGCGACCTAGAATAGAACAAGGTGCCATCTCGACTAAACCCACCTGTACCAAGTGTGGAAAGTCTCATATTGGAGAATGTTTCAAGGGAACCAATCAGTGTTTCAAGTGCCACAAGGTGGGTCACTACTCTAAAGACTGTCCCATGCTTCAACAAGGAGACCAGAAGAAAGTCCAAGGACGAGTGAATACTATGAATGCAGAGTAGGCAGCATATGATCCATCAGTAGTGGAAGGTAAGATCTTAATTTCTGGTATTCTTGCTAATGCATTGATAGATTCTGGCGCAACACATTCATTTGCATCGAATGCATTTGTGAGAAAATTGGGTACAACACCGCAGTTCTTAGAAGTGAATTATAGTGTGACAATTCTATCTGGGGATGAAATCATTTCCAATCAGATTTTAAGGGCATGCCAGATTTTGATTGATGGGAGAAGTTTGTATGCTGATTTAGTAGTGCTAAATATACAAGACTTTGATGTAATATTGGGTATGGATTGGTTGACAAAGTATCATGCTATTATTGATTATAATCGGAAGCAAGTTAAGTTTCAGCCACCAGGGGAGGAACAATTTGTGTTCAATGGTGTTCCAAGACAAGGAAAGCTACAAGTGATTTCTGCTATGAAAGCTAGGAGAATGTTAAACAGGGGTTGTATGGGGTACTTGGCTAGTGTGATGGATACAACGGTAGAACATACCCTAAAGCCTGAAGACGTTTCTGTGGTTCAAGAATTCCTAGAAGTGTTTCCAAAAGACTTACCAGGCTTACCTCCAGATAGAGAAATCGAGTTTGTGATTGATCTTTTACCCGGAACAGCTCCTATCTCGAAAGCACCGTATAGAATGGCCCCAGCTGAATTAAAGGAGTTGAAGGTGCAGTTACAAGATTTGTTAGACAAGGGATTCATACGTCCCAGTTATTCACCATGGGGTGCTCCAGTATTATTTGTGAAGAAGAAAGACGGCACTATGAGACTGTGCATAGAATATAGGGAGCTGAACAAAGTAACTATCAAGAACAAGTATCCATTACCAAGAATTGATGACTTGTTTGATCAACTGCAAGGAGCCTTGGTATTTTCTAAGATTGACTTGAGGTCAGGATACCACCAGTTAAAGATTAAGGAAGGAGATATGCAGAAAACAACATTTCGAACTAGGTATGGTTATTATGAATTCCTAGTAATGCCTTTTGGCTTAACAAATGCCCCTGCTGCTTTTATGGATTTGATGAACAGAGTTTTCAAGGAGTTTCTTGATAAGTTTGTCATCGTGTTTATTGATGATATCTTAGTGTATTCGAAGTCACATGAGGAGCATAAAGAACATTTGAAGGTGGTTTTGCAGATTTTGAAGGAAAGGAAACTATATGCCAAATTCAAGAAGTGTGAATTTTGGCTGGAACAAGTGACTTTTCTAGGGCATGTTGTATCAAAGGATGGAATTTTAGTGGATCCAGGTAAAGTGGAAGCAGTAAGTAACTGGCCTAGACCAACTACTGTGACTGAAGTTAGAAGTTTCTTAGGATTGGCTGGTTATTATCGAAGATTTGTAGAAGAATTTTCAAAGATAGCTACCCCATTGACCATGTTAACAAGGAAGAATACTAAATTCCAATGGTCAGATGCGTGTGAAGATAGTTTTCAGACTTTAAAGCAAAGGTTGATTACAGCTCCTGTGCTTACTATACCATCAGGATCTGGAGGATTCATTGTATACAGCGATGCTTCTAAAAATAGCTTGGGTTGTGTGTTGATGCAGAATGGAAAGGTAATAGCTTACGCATCTCGACAACTTAAGGAGTATAAAAAGAAATATCCAACTCATGATTTAGAGCTTGCTGCTGTTGTCTTTGCATTAAAGATTTAGAGACATTACTTATACGGAGAGAAGTGTGAAATATACACGGATCATAAAAGTCTCAAATACTTCTTCACCCAGAAAGAGTTGAATATGAGACAACGGAGATAGTTGGAATTAGTGAAAGACTATGACTGTATGATCAACTATCATCCAGGCAAAGCAAATGTGGTAGCTGATACTTTGAGTAGAAAGTCTATTGCTACAGTGTTAGATGAGCAGAAACCAATTTTAAGGGATCCACAAGGAATAGAAAAGGAGATCATTCCTATTGGAGATGTAACAGCCAGATTATCTGCTCTTGTGTTACAACCTACACTCTTAGGAAGAATTAGAGAAAGCCAACTAGAAGATTCATATGTGGCTCGATTAAAGAAAGAAGTGGAGGAAGGGAAAAGAACAGAATTTTCGATTTCAAAGGATGGAGCCTTGAAGTTTAAAGGAAGAATGTGTGTACCTGACAATGATGAGATCAAGAAAGAGATTTTAACAGAGGCTCATTGCACTCCTTATTCAATTCACCCAGGAAGTACTAAGATGTATAGAGATCTGAAGCAACATTATTGGTGGCCGAACATAAAGAAGAATGTGGCAGAATTTGTGGCTCAATGCTTGACTTGTCAACAGATCAAAGCTGAACATCAATGACCCGCTGGATTGTTAGAACCTCTACCAATTCCAGAATGAAAATGGGAGAATATCACGATGGACTTTGTTCTTGGGTTACCGAGAGTACAACGAGGATTTAACTCCATATGGGTGATCGTGGACAGAATAACGAAGTCGGCTCATTTTCTTCCAGTCAAGTCAACCTATAATATGGATCAATACGCTCGATTGTACATACGGGAGATTGTTAGACTTCATGGGGTACCTGTGTCCATTATTTCTGATAGAGATCCTAAGTTCACTTCTATTTTCTGGAAAAGTCTGCATGCTGCTTTAGGAACCAAGTTAACATTCAACATAGCCCATCATCCACAGACCGATGGATAATCAGAAAGGGTAATTCAGATTTTAGAAGATCTACTCCGAGCTTTTGTATTGGATTTTCAGGGAAGTTGGGACAAGTATCTAGCTCTGGTGGAGTTTACCTATAATAATAGCTATCAAGCAACGATTGAAATGGCTCCTTACCAAGCTTTATATGGAAGAAAGTGTAGATCTCCTGTTCACTGGGATGAAGTTGGAGAAAGAAAGTTATTAGGTCCAGAACTGGTTCAACAAACCGCAGAGGTTGTAGAAAAGATTCGAGCAAGAATGAGAATAGTTCAAGACAGACAAAAGAAGTATGCAGATAAGAGAAGAAGAGATGTAGAATTCAAAGTTGGTGATCATGTTTTCTTGAAGGTTTCTCCAATGAAGGGTGTGATGAGATTTGGAAAGAAAGGAAAGCTAAGCCCAAGGTATGTTGGACCATTTGAAATTCTAGAAAAGATTGGGAGTAAGGCCTACAGATTAGCTCTACCACCATCATTATCAGGAGTACATGATGTTTTTCACGTTTCAATGTTGAGAAAATACATTCCGAATCCTTCTCATATTTTAAGTTATGAACCTCTGGAACTGAGCCAAGATTTGACATATGAGGAGAAGCCAGTTCAAATTCTTGATAAGAAAGAGAAAGAGCTAAGAAACAAAAAAAATTCCTTTGAAAAAAGTACTCTGGAGAAATCAATTAGTAGAGGAAGCCACATGGGAAAGGGAGGAAGAAATGAGGATCAAATATCCAAAACTATTCGGTACGTTAAATTTCGAGGACGAAATTTTATAAAGAGGGGAGAATCGTAGTGCCCAATATTCTCACAAGTACATCATACCAATAATAAACTTTCTTGTATTTAATATTTAAGTTTGAATCTTAAAAAAAAAAAGAAAAAAAAAAAGAGAATTAAAATTTAGTGCTAAAATATGAGCATTTTTATTACAAGAAATTTATTTAATTGACTAACTAAAATTTAGTTTTATGGCAGTGGAAGGTTTGATTCTTGGATCCAAGAAGAAATTGATGTGCTAAGGCCAAAGGATTCATATGAATAAAAAGTTTTCATTATTATCTTTANCGAGTTGCTTTATTTAATTTTCGATAGTCCATACAAACTCTCCACCCTGTTACTGTTCTTGTTGGAATAAGCTCGTTGTTCTCGTTAGCTACCACAGTCATACCACCTTTCTTCGGGACACATTGTACCGGACTTACCCATGAGCTATCAGAGATTGGATAAATAATCCCAGCATCTAACCACTTTATTATCTCCTTTTTGACTACTTCTTTCATAATTGGATTTAAACGACGTTGGTGCTCCACTATTGCCTTGTGATTATCTTCTAGCAGAATTTTATGCGTACAAAAGGATGGACTGATACCTCGAATGTCTGCTATTGACCACCCCAAGGCTCTCTATCAGTCCATCCTTTTGTATGCATAAAATTGTCATCACGTATCAATATTATTATCTTCTAGCATTGTCATCACGTATCATCACGACGAGTCTAGATCCTACATTGTCATCACGTATCAAGACTTGCACTTGCCGATTTTCTACCGCTTTAGATTACTTATTTATGATATATATACGTTTTAGCTCGCAAGAGTCGAGTTCTCAAACACTGGGAGATTGAGGAAGAATAGAAAAGGAATATTTTAGGAATATTATAATAAAAATTATTATTAAATTAGGTTTTATTTAATTATTAGGTTTATTTTCATTTTGAGTAACTAGTTTTAAGTTTTCTGTTTCTACCAGTTTCTAGAATGTGTCTAGTTTCCTAGTCGTGTCCAATTGTCTATCTATAAATAGGCTTAGCTGTGCAATTGTTTTTCAGATTATAAATAAATATTGAATGACTATTGAGTTTTCTCTTCTATGATTCTTTTTCTCTTTGAGTTCTTATCTTGATTCTCTATTGCTCTTTTACTCATTCATCTAATTCTGTCTAAATTTTATCACCCTTTGCTCTTCTACCTATTCTCTTTCTATATTCTCATCTTATCCTACATCACATCACTCGTACATATATTATCCTTCTAGTTGTTTTCCAAACACAACTTTGTGGGCTAAGGTAGTGTTTGGTATGGGATAATGGCAATGGGAATAAAAACACAATTCCTAAAGAAAGTACATTCATATGTTTGGTTTACTTTTTTGGTGCAAGAATACTCATTTAAATGGAATAACAATTCCATCAAATACTAGAATAAGAATTCCTAAACTAAATGGGTAGAAAGGCTATTCCTTTCCAAGCCCACTACTTTTATGCTATAATTACCTTTTAAATAATATTATGTTTTAAAATTAATATCATTTTGTAATGCCCCCAAGTTTAACCATATTGTCATATATAGCTAAACTAGGAAGTGTTATTCTTTCTTAAATCATATCTTTAGTTTTATAAAAAGGTGGGCCAAATTTAAACTTTTCAAACTCAAAAATAAAAGAAACTGCGTGGCATTACTTTTTAAAAGTGCATTTACAAAATATACAACTAAAAACTCCTTATCGGTTTTTCTTGCCATCAGCAGTAATATTTACAACACACTAGAATAACAAAATACAAAGAAAACATTGCCCACAGGTCAAGCTTGTCTACATTTGTATGATCATGGTGACAAGAAAGCGTGCTAGCCAACCAGCAACTTTATATATCATATATCTTCTCACCTGCATCACAGGAACTAAATGAGCTAATGTTCAGTAAGTAAAGATCATGCATGCTCGTGAACGTGTTTCATGCATAAACTTCATTGAAATTCCCATTGTGCTCTTTCTTTCGTAACTTTTCATTTTGATGCACTTTTCTTAGAAAATATTTCTTTATAGGGCCCTTGAGTACACTACAAAATCACGGCAGTCGGTAGGCCGTGCCCACTTGTGCGAGAAGGAAACACATGGCCAATGTGAACCATCCCTACCCAACGCAGACCGACTAAGTAGTGCACCTAATCTCATAGTACAATGCTCAATCCCGGCAATCGGTAAGCCGTGCTCACCTATGCGGGAAGGATGGCTGTGCAAACCATACTTACCCAACGCAGACAGACTAAACACTGTACTTAAAACATATCTCGTAAAATCAGTACAATGGTACTACTTTAAATCCAATGTGTGGAAAACTTCACTTCAATGTGTGGAAAACTTCACTTCTTTGAAAATCATGCTTAAATGATCATGTCATGCTTATGTCTTTCATGAATAAAATAATAGCCATATAAATAACATACAATTGAAATAATACACATAAGCATGTAGGAAAACACCTTGTATCTACTACTGTTCTTGTGATGCAGTTAAAATAAATCTTTACTTATTTTGTGTTCGGTAGAAAAGATAGTGGAAAGGGTCAGTATCCTTTGTGGCAAGGTGTGTAGAAGACCTGATGTCAAATTTATTACTAAGATGATCATTACAGTATAAAATGGTTAAAGAAAACAACCATAAGACTGAAATCATAACTTTCACAAAATAAGGAAACCTAATCTCAAAATGAACCAAAATATCACCTACTTTCATAAAAACTAGTCCATTTAATTCTAAATAGTACCATTTAGTTTTAAAAATATTTGGACAGCACCTCTCCTATTTCTAGGACGTTCTCACATCTACAAGCCAATTCCCACATATACACTTCAAAGAAGATCATTTAGAACATCCTAGGAGTACTTGCATTCCTTTCGGTTTAGACAAAGTTTAAAACCAATTTTACACATTTCTATTGTCACAACCAACGACCAAACAAGCATATTTATGTAATAGAATCAACAAAATATACATTTCAACTTTATTAAATCAGATTACAAGTATAGGGAACTTATTCTAACAATGAAAACACATAAACCTATAAATGGCAAACTTTGGGGCTTTAGGTCTATCTTTAATCCTCCACTTAAATTCTATGTTTCCATCAATATTTAAAGTTTCCTAGGACTTATATTTGTCAAATAGAAGCTTTAGTTTAAGAGCTGAAGCAAAAGAAAATAATTACAATCTCAAAATCATACATAAACATCACCTTGACTAGTTTAAGTTTTTGTTGAATCTCTTACCTTCTACCTCTACCAAATTGATTCTCAAGGCTTGGAAATTGATTTTACACATAAGAGGACTTAGAGGAACAATTTTCTCAAGTGGTATTAAGTGGAGAATTGAAATAAGAAAACAAAACCTAGGAAGAAGAACTAGTTGAGTTACCTTGACTAGCTTGGATCTATCTTGCTTTCTAGAGCTCCAAATTGAGTTTTACCACTTGGAAACTCTTGGATATGGATAAGGAGAGCTGAGAGAAGTCTAAAACTGAGTGGGAGAGTTTCAGGTCATGGCTAGAGAAAAAGGAGAAGAAAATGACCATATTTGGTTCAAAAGTGATACTTAATGACTAAGAAATAGCATAACTTAAGTTCTAAGGGGTATTTTGAGAATTTTGCACCTTACTTTCCATGTGTCCAGTTCTAAAATATCCTTAGCATACTCACCACGTTGCTGGTCCATCCTATACACCTAAGTGTAGACCAAAATGGTGAAACCTAGCTTAGAAGGTGAAAACTAGTCATACTTTGACTTATATTCCTATATGGCCAATCTTATTGTAATTTGGTGGAACCTAGCCCCATAACCAATCATTAAACATAAAACTAAGTCAATTAGACTCCAATTGATAATGTAAACAAAGTATTAATGCCTAATTATTAGAATACACAAAGATGACATTACGCGATTAAGTTGAATCTAAGCTAGCTTAGTGCAACTAAACACCAATTCAGCACAGTGACTGCCACCTCGTGCTTACCTGGGGCCGACAAATAAAATGCTATAAATGAGTCCTAAACATTAAATTAAAACTATTTGACGTGTTAAACACACAGTGAATTTGGCTCTGAAATGCGTGAAAATTGTATTTTACCGAAAAACTACTATTTTACCTAGTTATCAACAAACATAATTTTAATGCATGTGCACATTGTATTACTATTCACGAATGTATTCTTTATTCTTCTCACACACCAAGCTCTCTTTTTGAGGGTACTGAACTTTTACACTGCATAGGAGCACTTCAACAAATATTAGTGCAATAATACATATCGAAAGTATTTAACAGTCAGCTTAAGCAATTTACCATGAAATTGACTCTAGTTTTATGATATGTCTATTATACAATATAGACATGTTTATTATTGGCTTATTTATGCATGTGAGAATCTTGGGCATCACACATTTAGTCATCAAATATGCTTAGGTGCTGAACTTCCTTTTTTTTTTTTCCTGTCTTAACCTAACTATTCCTTAATTATCGTTTTCTTTGAGGGTTTTTTTTTTCCCAATTTATATACTAGCTTTTAGATATTATAGATGCGTTGGATATATAGTATTATTTTTCCCTTTCTCAGTTTTTTCAATCTTATAAAAGGCACTTCTCTTGTTACTGAAAATAAAAAGGTGTGCTTCTTGTTACTGAAAAAAAAGTGGGCATCTTGTATATAATAACGAGTTTCTCTTTATTTATTTATTTATTTTTTGCATTAAATTTTTTTTTAAAAAATAAAAATAAAAATTTAAAGACAGAATAACACATTAAACAGTATACGAGTTTATATGTTATTCAGGATTTTAGAAAATAACACATCAAACCGTATACGGGTTGATGTGTTATTCAGGATTTCAGAAAATAAATGTGTTATTTTCTGAAATCCTATATAACACATCACACCGTATACAATTTAATGTGTTATTCTATCTTTAAAATTTTTATTGTTTCAAAAAAGAAATTTCTAATGCAAAAAATACATAAATAAATAAATGAATCAATTTTTGTACTAATTTAACATTTGTACTAATTTTCTAATAGTAAGAGTATTTTCGTCTATATAATGTTAATTTCATTCCATTCTATAATAAATCAAATATAGTAATCTTCATTCAGACACTGATTCCAATATGTCAACCAAACAACTTAATCAATTTTTTTTTCTATTCCATTCCTACTCTCATTCTATTCTTATTACTATTCTCATTCATTTTTTAGTTTTGTTTAGCAACCAAACGCCACCTAATTTTTTTTTTCCCTAAAACGAGCAGAGGATCTTAATTTAACGTTGAGTATAAGAGTCATATATAAGGAGCAAATTCAAATATAAAAAGAGTCTTGGTCAACGAGGGCTTCCTTAGGGTTTCAAACACAAGCCGGCCAAGGTTATATAAATAACTGAGGGAGAGAGCACCTAGGGTTAAGAAAACGTGAAGGCTTACTCCTGATCACTCTCTCATATGCAATCATGGTTCGGCGTAGCGAGAGAATAAGGAAGAAAAGCAAGATCGATGATGATGATATTGAAGAAAAATATTCAGAAACGGCAGCATCCAAATTCATGTCCATTGTCACGGACGATTTACTCCTAGAAATACTTCTCCGACTCTATCATCTCCCAACTCTAATCCAATGTAAGACCGTTTGCAAGCGCTGGTTTTCCCTAATTACTACTCGATTCGTTTGCACATTCTTTCACCATAAGAACAAAAAACTATCTGACAATCATTTTGGTCCTGTTAATTCGGCCTCCTCACCGGTATCCTTGCCTTATACGATCTTGTTCCGATACTACTACAATCGTAATGAGCCATTATATGAGTTATTCTCCAAGAAATCAAAGGCTCTCCATGGAGGACATGAACTACCATCATCATCATCTAGCACTACTGGTAATATTACTTATCTTAATTTTTTGCCTTGGAATGGTGTGACCATACAGGCCTCATTCGAGGACTTGTTGCTGGTGTCACCGGCTACGGCTTGGAAAGAGTACTGCATCTGCAATCCGCTTACCAGGCAGTGGATTATGCTGCCTAGGCCACCCCTAATCAGGTTATTCGCCAGCAGTCATGGATTGGTGTGTGAACCCAACAGAGGGAAACTCGGATGTACCGATAACAATATTGCTCCGTACACCTACAAGGTCGTCTTGATGGTGAAAGAGCAGGAAAGATTTCACGCCGTAGTATTTTGTTCGAAATCTGGAAAGTGGAGCACATCAACGTTGTTCTCAAACCCATCCCATCTAGTGGGTGGTTCTTTGCATGAGTCCTTTGTAAGCAACCGAATTATATATTGGATACTAAAAAGGGATTTGTATGAAATTCGCGACATTGTTACGTTGGATCCGTTCAACAGTGATATAACAGATCCAAAGCGTTCTCGTGTCATTCATCTACCTGTCGGTTTTGTTGGTGGGAGGCAGTCTTACAGAGACAGAGTAAGCTATGGACTGGTCCAGGGTCGGCTGCGATTGTCACAGTTGATTAAGGTTGTGGGAGATAACAGCTTTGTTTTGAAAGTTTGGGAATTGAACTGTGATAAAGATGGTGTGTTCACGTCTTGGCTTTTGATGCATAATGTTAGCTTTAAAAGGCCAAAGACAGATAAGATAGCTGTGATTGCTTTCCATCCGAACGACGGTGACGTGGTTTTCATGGTACGCAATCATAACATTTACAAGTACGAGATTGAGGAAGACAAGTACGAAAAAGTTGGCAGATTCCCTGATAGATTTTTAGGTCGCAAATTTTCGTCGACTAGAAAACAAACCTTCACTGACCACTTAAAGGTCTTCACTCTTGTGCATCCTGCGCTGCCCATACTAATTCCTTCAGTTCCAACTACTTAAAAACAAAGAGACATCTTCCGTCCTTCTATAAGGTCATATTATTTATCAATTTTTAGGATATCTAGTTTTTTAAAATAATTTTTGTAAGTTCTTCGTTTCTCTTTGATGGTATATTACAGGTTTCTTATTAATCAATGGCAACATAACTATAATTGTTATGATTCCATGTTAATCAATTGAAATTTTGTTTCACTTATTATCCTCTTTATAGATTTACGAGTGGTGATCCAATCTACGTACAATCATCCATAAAATTAATGTCATTACATCCGTTTTTCTTCAAGTTAATTTTTCCATCTTTTAACTTTATAAATCACTATATATCTATGCATACATACATATATGTATATGTTTATGAGATTTTTTTTACTGCTTACAACCCGATAAAAAACTTGATAGAACAAAAGAAATAACGAGAACTGCAGCAAGCAAACTAAGATCCCACATTCCAGCCAAAGCAAGAAAAGAGAGGACAAGAATGGTTTTTGGAGGAAAATGGCAAATATTTATGATATATATATATGGCTCTATATATTTATGAAAATGGCATCTCATCCCAGTTTCCGTAAGTGTGATGCATATATGTATGTAATTCATACTCAGAGAACACGGAGAAATACGAAAATATATACAACAAGACTATCAATGTTAGGGAACATATTCAAATTTTTGTAATACAAGTACCATTTGAAATCTCACACACATAATAGCAGAGATTCTCTATTGATTAAAACAATTAGGTCACTACTAACATCTTTATTCAAGTCAACCATGCCATTAACCAAAAGTATTCATTCCGCAGATCCTACATATTAGTGCTTGACAATTAATTGAAAATAGCATTATAAATATAACTTACTTTAATACACATACAACAAGTTAAGTCACTATTGATGACGTTTCTGCCATCTATAGTTGTAAACTAGAACTCAACCAAAGAATTACGTTTATATAGAGATTGTATTTGTAGCTTTCTTTTTTTTTTTTTTTTGGAGGAACTTTGAGCATACGGTTCTCTATCTCTATGGTATTGCTATAGTAAAATTGATGTATTCCTATTACTTTCTCTTTGTTATGGGCTCCACTTTATCAAGGAATTTTGCACGAGATGTACATAATCAGCATAGTACTGAAATAGCAAAGTTTGGGCGCTTGACGTTAACTGGGTTACGCTGTGCCGATCCAAGCATGTTTAGCCTCGATATATTCGTGCTTCGTGCCAGCTCGGATACGATCAGTAATCATGTCTTATCGGTCCGAGCATGATTACTATTCATGCAGTGCTTGTACCCTTAATCTTGCATTTAATGTGCCATTATCGTGCTTGTCTATTTTGTGTGTAATTATTCTTATTTTAATTTTACGTCATTATCGTGCCTGATCGTGCCCGTTTCCAATATTGTACAATTTTCTTGCCTAATCGTGCCCGTTTCGACATTGTATTATTTCTATACCTAATTGCACCCGTTTCTGGTATTATGCTATTTTTGTATTAATTGTATCTATTTTAGATACTATGTTATTTTTCGTATCTAATTGTGTTTGTTTATGATTTTATACTACTATTGTATCTAACCTTGCTTGGTTTTTATGTCATATATGATTTTCATTACTATCATTTATGTTTTCAAACTATTATTGTTCTTGTGCCATAACCAAGCTCAATATTTGATATTTTTTTTTTGTCAAATTTAGTTATTTTAATACTATTAGTAAATATTTAGTTTTTAAATAATTATGAATTATTAATTGGTAATTATAATGTAATAATGAGAAATTATTTGAAAATTTGAGAGAACTTTTATATAAAAAAGTCTAAATCAAAATATTATAAGTGTATATGAGAAATGATAATTAATTAAAATTTTTATAATTTAAGTACATCTTAACTAGATTGGTGTATACTCAAACTATACTAAGGAACATAATTCAAAAGTTATGGTTGACACCTGCCCAAACTATAACTTTCTTTTTTAACTTTTTAAGGGTTTTCTATTGGAAATATGAGTTTTGTCCTTAGACCAATTGTATCTTTAAATTATTTGTTAGTTATAATTTATGAAAATTTTGGTAAAATCAAAGATAGGCAGAAACATAGAAAACAATGAGATATGTACCTCACACAAGAGATTGTGTACCTCAACTAATGAGTCTTCCTTCCTATGCACGAAGCTTGTACCTGCAGAGGTGAGTGGGCACCTCGATCTTGATCAACTTTAAATGAGAATCTAAGAACTCTAATGACCTCCAATGGTAGCTCCAAGAATTTCTCTCTCTCAGTTTTCTAAGCATCTACCAAACTAATATTTCAGTCAAAATTGAATCGTTACACAACAAGAGGGGGGGAGAGGGGAGGAGTCTTTTATAGACTCCTCTAATAAGGAGAAATTTTGGCCAGCCCTAGTGGCCCTAGTGGGCCTTAGGGCTGGCCAAAAATTACTGCTCTAAGGAGTAGTGTGGTAGGCCTCAATGGCCTACCATTCTATCCGATCTTTTTATCCTTTTTTTGTATAATTGCCCCCAAAAAAGGGTTTGAGCCTAATTGATCTCATGCAGCCCAAGATATTAGTATAGGTTGGGGACATAACTGGATCTATTTAATTCAAATTCCAATAGACAAAGGCGCAGTTATATTTAACTCTTAATATAAGTAGGCTTGTACTCTTTGTTATGAACTTATTTCACTAAAGGTCCAAACGGCACTCTTGACTTAAATAAATATCACAAGATAGTTTATAATTAAAATTATATCTACTAGATAATTAACATATACATATGTATCCCCACATGAATACCGATAATTGGAGTAAGGTAAAATTACAATTTTACCCATTCAATTATTTCTTTCAATTCCTTGATACAAGACTATATCTAATGGATGACCAGACTTACAAAAAGTCTTCAATTAATAAAATATCAAATTTTATTAATTACTTAACTAAGATTTAAATCATCCAAGTTCCTATAGCTCCTCAAAGTATTATTTACTTCTCTATATATTAGAGTTGTGGATTCCATATTTATAAGCATATGTTTTCAATGTCCATAATAATGCATTACCAAAATGAGAGGGCCTAGATCGTTAATTTCTTGATCCGTACCTTTTAACATCCCAAATAATACAAGTTCTAAACACGAGTTCATTATTTATTTCAGGATTAAGAAAGACATGCGTTAATGATTACATTTGTGAGAATATGGTTTTGTCAATGATACTTATTACAAGAACATATTTCACATGGTTCATGTTTAATGTTTATACACCAAGACTTTTTACACATGGTCATAGCAATATATATTAAGACACACTATAAATGCATAAAGTCTTGCAACACGATCCAAGAAAAGGTGTCCAGCTTCTCTTATTAGTTGTGATTAATCTTATTTGATTTAATTAGAAAAAATATGTCTTAACTTTAATAAATATCTTTATTAAAATATTTCTCTAATAGATAAATCATAGAACCTTTTTGATATTAACTATTATACCAATAATCAAAATATTATCACAAATACTATGCATGAATTATTAATTTATTAAATATCTAAAATATTTAATAAATATCCATAAATAATAAACACTTTTTGGGCATAATCCTAACACTAGATATATATTATCTTTACCTAGTTTATATTTTTTTTATTACATTTATGGTATTAAAAGTATGCCAAAAAATCTTAAATAATTTTTATCTAAGTATATTTTTTTTTTTGCAGATTAGTTGTTTTTTTTAATCCTGCTTATTATTCGTGCTTGTGCTCGTGCCTGTGTCGTGTCGTTTCGTTTCGAGCACATTTACTTATCGTGTCGTACCGACCCAGGCAAGGTTATTAAACATGACGTGCTGTGCTGGGTTCAATTATTAATTATGTTGTGCCAACTTATAATCGTGACATGTCTATACCGGCATATAGTGCCAGTCATTTTGGCTCTACTAGACGCCTACTTGGTGGTGTTTTGGTAAAATTAAGTCATAAAAATCTGGCTGAAATCCCTTCATTAAAAAAAAATGGCTTCNAAACCTTCATTGAAATCCCTAATAACCTTGATGACACCTCAAAAGCAGGATGATGAAGGAAATCCAGTGAAATGACACATCTATTATCTGTTTGCTCATATGTTATTTCTATATCTAAGTATTTGTTACTCTTTGTTTTGGTCGTCAAAGATTGAGATTCAAACTTTTAAAGTCTAAATTCATGAGATATATTCTAGAGCTGAAAAAAAAATTAAAGATTATAAAAATTTCAGAAGGAAAAAAAAAAACAAAAACAAAGGCATAAGCATCAGCCTAATCTTGAAATATCAATTTTGGAGAAAGAAACTAAGATATAGAATCACTGGGGAAAGAAATACTAAGATGTAGAATCATTTTTGCGGTTCAGTTTGATAAATCTAGTTTTGGGAAATAAATAACCAGTCTTGGATCGAAAACGAATGTTAGAAGAGGAACAAAGAAGATAAAGAGAAAGAAGACAGGAGAAAGATCAAGTGTGGGAGGATACATGGTCATTCCCATACAACCTTTTAAGTCATTCATCTATATCAAATGTCGTAAAAAGTGCTTATTGCACTCTAGAAGCTCCTTAAAAATATTACTCATATATTTCTCAAAAAAAGAAAGGAAAAAAAAGTTTGTGCTTGCTTTTATATTTGATGTAGTTTATATTACTATTATACTTTATTTGGAGAATTTATACCTAAGGGGTCTACTAAGCCTCTTATGATGAAAAAAGAAATTCACCTACAAAAGTTTTCAAAACTGACTTTCATTATCATATCACACATCTAAAATGGATACCTTATTCCTTAACAAATCCTAAAATGCATTCTTCTCTAGTACACCCTAAATTACTTCTGTCACGCTCTATACAAGAAAAAAACAAGACAAGTCCATGGTTTTCCTTGGTTTTAGAGAGAGAAGCTTTGCCTTCTCTCTAAAACCAAATTTGTAGTTTTCCTCCGCCAGCTACTAGTTCTTCCACGGCAACTCCTTCTCACTCCCTCCACTAACAGGTGCCTTCTTTACTGGAGAGGGGGTATCCCCTCTCTCTGGTAGGAGTTTGTCTCAGTTTTTTCTATTTTTTTTAGTTTTATTATCAAATAATTTTCTACCTAGATCTCTTAGTACACCCAGATCCTGATTTACGAGGGTATGTGTGGCTTTCAGTTTCTCTTGTGGTGGTTTGTAGTTTATTGTTTGTTGTTGTTATTCTAGTCCACCTAGATTTGGATCTATAGTGGTTTGTAATGGATCTCATTGTGTATATTCCTTTAGTTTAATTTTCTCCCAGATTTGTTCAGATCTGGACAGTTTTTATAGTAGTATTTGCCCTCCTATGGTTTTTT
>JXTC01000081.1:710631-765177 GCA_002914845.1 Trema orientale | reverse complement strand
TTTTTTTAGTTTTATTATCAAATAATTTTCTACCTAGATCTCTTAGTACACCCAGATCCTGATTTACGAGGGTATGTGTGGCTTTCAGTTTCTCTTGTGGTGGTTTGTAGTTTATTGTTTGTTGTTGTTATTCTAGTCCACCTAGATTTGGATCTATAGTGGTTTGTAATGGATCTCATTGTGTATATTCCTTTAGTTTAATTTTCTCCCAGATTTGTTCAGATCTGGACAGTTTTTATAGTAGTATTTGCCCTCCTATGGTTTTTTGCTATGAAGCAAGAGACACCAACAATGTATGTTGAGTGGAAGGTCACAACGAGTCAACAGCTGATACTTAGAGCTTTATTAGAGTGCACAACAACGGTGATCTGCATAAATCCCCTTCCCCCGGGTCGATTTCGCCAAGATCCCAGTGCACGAATTTCCTCTATAAACTTTAATTAGTATTTTACGGTTGTTTGCCTTGTAATCAAAATCTCTTTGATGGGTATTGTACTATCTTCTTATTGGTAATGAAAGTTTCTCCCCTTCAAAAAAAAAAAAAAAAAAAAAGAAAAACTTCTGCCACCACTACCACCATCATCCATTCCGATCTCGATGGCTCCTCCACTCGACTAAGATCGAAAAATTTCGATCGCAGTCGAACTTGTATTGCCGCCTATCTGAACTGTTCCGATCGATTTTAGACCAGCAGTTAGAAAATTTCGACCAATCAATAATTTTCGCCTGGAGTCAAGCCACCGCTTGACCTTAATTGAATAATCTCGATCCTGGTCAAACATGGTCAGCAGTAATCCCATCGCCACCACTTTGTTCACTTTTGGACTTTTCGACCTAGTCAAAAAAGTTTCTACAGTGGAGTTTGGGGTAACTTTGAAATTCCGAATTTTCATTAAATGAAAGTCATGGTTTTGTAAATGGTTTATAACTTGTCTCTTTTTCATGCTTTAAAATTGTCAAAACTGATAATACCCCTTCAAAACATTTTTTACCGAAATAATTAAAACTTAGCGTAGTTCTTTTTATAATGGAGAAAAGAGAACACTTCTTTTTTTTATAAGAATCAGCATAAAGTTTTTTCTTCGGTTGAAAATAGTTGGGTAAAGTTACCAGAACTAGACCAAGCTATATAGCATAAAGTTTCAATTATATTAATGATCAATTAAAGTTTTATCACATAATATTTCTTATATTTAACGTACTGTCATCGTCAAAATTCTTTTTCCTCCTAAAAAAACGAACAAATATCTTTTCTTTAAGACTTGACCATCATTAGACATGTACCTAGAATGATGCAGAACCTTATATCGGTGGGACAGCTTAATGAGGAAGGACACAATGTGACTTTTACTGATAGCTCGTGGAATGTTAGCAAAGGAGTCATGGTTGTTGCTTGAGGATACAAAACTGGAACTCTCTACATAACTTCCAGTTGTAGAGATACTTTGGTGACCGTGGACACTAAAGTTAATTCAAGTCTATGGCAGTATAGACTTGGGCATATGAGCGAGAAAGGAATGAAGGTAATAATGTCAAAAGAAAAACTACCAGAGCTGAAGTCAGATGAGCATAGCTTGTGCAAAAGTTGTATCTTTGGCATGCAAAAGAGGGTGAGCATTTTGAAAGGTGGAAGAGAACCAAAGCAGCAAGGTTAGAGCTGGTTCATACAGATGTATAGGGGCCATCTCCTGTGACATCCCTTGGAGGCTCAAGATACTATGTCACTTTCACTAATGATTCGAGCAGAAAGGTATGAGTTTATTTTTTGAAAACTAATTTTGATGTTTATGGTACCTTAAAAAATTGGAAAGCCATGGTTGAAAATGAAATTAATCTGAAAGTAGAATGCTTACGGTCTGACAATGAGAGAGAATATGATGATGATGATTTCAAGAGGTATTATGCTAATAATAGGATCAAGTTTGAGAAAACCATTCCAGGAAAACCTCAATAGAATAGTGTTGTTGAAAGGATGAACAGAACCCTGAATGAACGTGTTAGGAGCATGAGGTTGCACGCAAGGTTGCCAAAGATATTTTAGGCCGATACGGTTAATACTGCTACATATCTTATCAACAGAGGACTATCAGTACCATTGGACTACAGAATACCACAAGAGATCTGGAACGGTAAAGAGCTAAATATTTCTTTCCTGAAAGTGTTTGGTTATTTTCCTTATGTTTATATTGATCCTGCTAGTAGAAGTAAACTTGATCCCAAATCTAAGAAGTGTTTCTTTATTGGTTATAGTGATGCTGAATTTGGTTATCGTTTCTGGAATGACCAAATCAGAAGATCATCAGAAGCAGGGATGTTATATTTAACGAGAAGGTAATGTACAAGGACAGGTTAGACACCAGAGCTGATGGTGCATGTCCGAAAGTCAAGAGGTTGGAGGAAATTCCATTGAATGACATCTTAGTAAATGAGATGAAGACTAATAATGACCAGGAAGATCAAGAAGCTGTAGCACCAGCGGTGGAGCCACAAACCCTAGTGGCTGAACTCAGAAGATCTTCTAGAATAATCTGACTTCTTCAGAGATATTCCCATGCGCTCCATTACATTTTGTTGACTGATAAAAGCGAGCCAGAGATCTATGAAGAAGCAGTGCAGAATGATGAGTCAACCAAGTGGGAGTTAGCCATGAAAGATGAAATGAATTCACTGGCATCCAATCAGATATGGGAGTTGGCAGAACTACCAGAAGGAAAGAAGGCGTTACACAACAAGTGGGTGTACTGAATAAAAGAAGAGCATGATGGTAATAAGTGATATAAGGCAAAGCTTGTTGTCAAAGGCTTTCAACAGAAAGAAGGCATCGACTATACCGAGATTTTCTCTTCAGTGGTTAAATTGACCACTATCAGAACTGTACTTAGGTTGGTGGCTAAAGAAGACTTGCATCTACAGTAATTAGATGTCAATATGGCATTTCTTCATAGTGCCCTAGAGGAAGAAATCTACATAAAGCAGCCACAAGGTTTTGAATTACAAGGGAAGGAGAAAATGGTGTGTAAACTTCAAAAGAGCCTGTATGGCCTAAAACAGGCTCCAAGACAATGGTACAAGAAGTTTGATACGTTTATGAGTAACAATGATTACTTGTGGTGTCCGGCGGATCACTGCTATTATGTAAAGACATCGATAATTCCTATATTATTCTACTTCTATATGTAGATGATATGTTGATTGTTGGAGCTAGCACAGAGAAAATTGATAAACTCTAGAGGGAATTGTCCTAGGAGTTTTCTATGAAAGACCTGGGAGCTGCAAAATAAATCCTTGGGATGAGGATTTCTAGAGCAAATAAAGTTTTGGAGCTATCTCAAGAGGTGTATGTGAAAAAGGTGCTTAGAAAATTCAACATGGATGAAGCAAAGTATGTGAGTACCCCTATGGCTAGTCACTTTAAACTAACTAAGGAGCAGGCACCCTCAGCTAAGCAAGAACGAGCTTACATGGCCAAGGTACCTTATTCCTCTGCTATTGGCAGTCTCATGTATGCCATGGTATGTATCAGACTAGATATAGTATATACAGTGGGAGTTGTGAGCCAATATATGAGCAATCCGAGAAAACAATATTGGGAAGCAGTGAAGTGGATTCTTAGGTACCTAAGAGATACCAGTAACATAGTCCTGTGCTTCAGAAAGTCAGATTTGGGTTTACAGGGCTATGTTGATACTGACATGGCTAGTGATATAGATGGTAGAAAGAGTATCACTAGATATATATTTACATTAGGTGGTACGGCAGTCAGCTAGGTCTCAAAACTATAAAATATTATCACTCTGTCCACTACTGAAGCAGAATATATAGTTATGATAGAAGCAAGCAAGGAGTTGATCTAGTTGCAGAGCATCTTGGAGGAACTGAGTCACAATTATGGGAAGCACACTTTGCATTGTGACAGACAAAGTGCTATTCATCTGGCAAAGAACCCTATTTATCATGCTCGGATAAAGCATATTCAGGTTAAGTATCACTTCATATACTCAGCTTTGGAAAATGGAGTTTTGGTGCTAGATAAGATTCTAGGAAGCAAGAACCCAGCGGATATGTTAACAAAAACAGTGCCATTGACAAACTGAAGTTATGTTCAGCTTCAGTTGGCTTATAAGCATGAAGAAAAGAGAGATGAGCTACTGCATTGATCGAATGTGAAGACATGATTAGAATCAAGTCTTCATGCAGGAGATTGTTAGTAGAGGAGCATTAAAAGCTCCGTGTGTTAACTGTGTAAGCAAAACACGGTTTTGCATATTGTACACAGTAAAAGAAAAGAAAAAAAAAAAGTGTGTACAAGCCGTGTGTATAAAGTGTGGTATATTAGGAAACTTTGAGAGGAAAAAGTGTAAAGTTTAGAGAAGCCTTACACTATAAATAGGGTCCTCATCTCTCATTGTTTCTCAACCTAGAGAAGTGAGAAACACCAAGCATAGTGAGAGTAAAATAGAGAGATTTTATTCTTAAGAGTAAGAGAAAAATTCTCTTGGGTGTATTCGGGGTCTGAGTGTAAGGAGTGCTAAGTGAGTATTTAACACTTGTAAATATTTCTTTTCTCCCTATAGTGAAGAATTACAGCAGCTTCGTGGATGTAGCCAAATTGGTGAACCACGATAATTTTGTGCGTCATGTGTTTATTTTATTTTTCACATTTATTTTATCACTTCTACTATTGTGTGTTTATTGGGCAGGTTATTCCCTAACACATCATCACCATGGTTGAGCCGTGCAAGCGTAAGACCTGTGAGGAATCAATGTCAGACCTTGCTTTTATGCGGAGACATAGCGAGAAATTAAAATCAAAGGTCGATGATGATGATATTGAAAAAACTACAGCCGCAGCCTCCAAATTTATGTCCATTATCACTGATGATCTACTCCTCGAAATACTTGTTCGACCCCTTGTCTCCGATTCCTTATCCAATCTAGCACTGTCTGCAAACGTTGGTTTTCTTTTATCGATTCTCAGTTTCATCGCAAATTCATCGAATATCACGAACACAAATGTCATCTAAATCCATATGATTTTGGTCGTAATCCCTACACGATCTTGTTTCGATACCTAGATGAGACACTCGACCATTCTATGAACTATTCTTCGAGATATCGAAAATTCTTCATGGACAACATAAACTACCATCATCTAGTTCTACTACTACTATTACTACTCTTTATGATCTTAATTTTTTTGCCTTTTATTAGTGTGATTATAATTGCCTCATTCAACGACTTGTTGTTGGTATCAGATGATTTGGATTCCAACGGTTGGGATTGTTATTACTACGTTTGTAATCCACTTACAAGGTAGTGGGTTGAGCTCCTAAGTCTCCCATTAGCTTTGACATACATTATAGTTTTGGATTGGTGTGCAATAGAAAACTCGGATTTACCGACATCAATTCTCGGTACAACTACAAGGTTGTGTTGGTTACGAGGGATAGGGACGATGGGAATGATGGGAATCAGATTTGTGTGACAATATTTTGTTCAGAGATCGAAAAATGGAGCACAACAAAATTGTTGTCATCAGTCGTTTGATGCATTGGATGGGTTTATGCTCGAGTCCGTTGCAAGCAATGGAATCATATACTGGACACTAGAAAGGACGATCAGTGAAGTCGAGGAGGTTAGAGCAATTGTTCCATTCGATCCGTTCAACGATGATAGTACAGATCCAAAATGGTACAATGGTGATGTTGTCTTCATGTCATGCAATGAGAATATCTACAAGTACGAGATTATAAAGAATGAGTATGAAATAGTTGGTAGATTCCTAAATAGAATCCTATACCACAACATTTCAATGGATTTAAGTCAAGGATTAACTAAATGTTGGGTTTTACACGTTAATCCAAGTTCTGGGCCACAGTTTTTTTTAACAATTATATATTAGGGCTGTCTAATTAAGTGGGGCCAATTAAGTGATCTAATTGAGGGCTCAGAAAGTTATCTATTTAGTATGGATTCTGTAATGTTTGGTTACCTAATCCTAGTCCAATAAGGATTGATGGGGTCTCTATTGGTGACTAGTATATAAAGACATAACTATAGGGTTTTGGTCCCCAAGCCAAAATAGAACAAGTGTTCTTCTCCTCTATCTCCATCAATAGAGAGAGTTCCCATTGAGTGTACATAGAGTATTCTAGCTAGTTGTGGAAGACCTTCTACCCTCAGGCTCTAATGAATTAATCGCTTCCGCTTACGTGTTCACATCCTTTGCTGTCAAACTCAATGGATTCAGGTTAGTCACGATTTCTCTCAACAAATCTTTTCCTGAAAATTTGGCATGATAGATTCTGGGATTGTATCTAGTTTAACAATCCATTATGTATAGCAAACAAGTGGTATCAGGAGCTGAAAATCATGTTAAATTGCTTAGGATAATCATGCATATGATTGACGAATTTTTCATGATTTTGTTGAGATATTGAGTGTTTGAGGGTTGAATTCTGAGTTTTGGGTCATAAAATTTGCAAATTAGTGTGAAAAATCGCATCAGGTTTGAGTTACCCAATTTTAAAATCGGGTAATTTACACTAAGGCCACAACTTGGCGCTGCTGCGCCACATTGGTGACGCTGCGGTGCCCAGAACAGAGAGCTGGCACTGATGCGCAAATCAATGGCACTGCAGCGCCACACTAAAGCCGCTGTGGCGCTGCAGTGCCACCATCAAGACGTGGTGGCACCGTGGCGCCACATACTGGCACTGTAGCACCACCACCTGGGTTCAAAAAAAAAAATTTTAGGTCGTTTTTGACCTAATTAAGGTATACGGTCTCGGTTTTGAGTAGAATTAAGTAAAAAATGACTCAATTCAAGGAGTTCCAACCTGAAACTTAACCAATCGGTTTTATTTTCTTAACCTAGCTTCAGTACGACCCACACTTTATCCGTTGAAAACTCTATTTGACTTTAAGAGTTGATAAAAGTGCTTAAAACTCAGTCGGTCATCCATAAAGATTTGTGCATTGAAATTTTCAGTTTAATATTCTGGGCACTTTGGTTATTATTTTCTTTGCACTATTTGTTTAAATATTTTAAAATAGATGAGTTGAAATAACATGTTGCCAAAGTAACCTCTATTGTGTAAATTTACTTATTTTGAAATATTTGAATGATTGTGTCTTTATTGTTCATGCGAATAATTACCGGCCCAAAGGAAGGTAGTTATTTGGCCGAATAATGTGCACACCTGCAGTAATAGATATGTGATGATTATTAAGTTTCCATGTGGACAGCAAATTGGCCCAAAGGAAGATCTACTGTCTGACAGGATTTACTGTCAATATTTGATTACTGCACTGAAGAGTACCACTTACAAGTTAATAAATGAGTCCAAAGGAAGGCTTATTGATGTTGTTCTGGGTATTTTGTGATGGAAGCCCACCTTATATGTTTATTTGTTATATGTCATGCTAGTACATCTTATTATTTTGTATGTTTAGTTTATGACATGTTTTTTAATGTGAGCTATTATTATTTTTTTTTTGTTCTCTGTTCAATTTCTGTTTAATATATATATGCCAATATTAAGTCTAATATTTGCGTTTAATAACACAAATCTTAAGAAATAGAATGAGCACAATATGCTCAGTTGCATTGGTCTTGACCTTGTGCTTCGGATAGAACATCCTACTGCTTTTACAGTATAAAGTTCTTCAGTCGGTAAAGAAGAATTTTGAGTAGTAAATTCGTTCTAATTGCATAAGTCTCATGGTCGTGCAACACTCCATTACAGAAACCATAAGGGGCGCTATACCTGAGGAGGTAAATGCTAAGTTGTTCCTTAAAACAATTACGAATCGTTTTATTGAAAACGAAAAGGTCGAAATGAGTACCATTTTTTTTGGAGTCTCATTTCAATTCAGTATAAGAATCAAGGGAACATAAGGGAGTACATTATGGAGATGTCTAATCTCGCTTCTAAACTAAAGGTACTTAAGTTAGAGTAGTTGAAAGATTTGCTCGTGCATTCGGTATCTATCTCTCTTCTTGCACAAATTAGTTAAGCAAAGTTACAACACCCTTAAGTACAAATGATCTCTTTTGAGATCATTTCTTATAGTGTGCAAAAAAAAGATAGGTTGAAGCGAGAAAAGATTGAAAATGCTCACTTAGAATGTACTTCTCAAGATAAGATAAGATAAGATAAGATAACGAAAAGGAATAAAGATAAGAAAGCTGCAGTTATATCTTTACTGCATAAAGTGTAAAAGGAAATAAAATAAGGAATTTGTCTGTTTCTTTTGCGAAAGGGCTGGATGTATAAGATTGATTGTCCTAATCATGCCTTTTGGTGTATAAAGAAGGGTATGCTTCTCAATTTTGTTTATCATAAAGTTAATTTAGCTCTTGTACCCAAATGCACTTAGTGAATAGATACGGATCCTACTATTCACATAAGTGTGTTCATGCAAGATTGTTTGTGAAGCTAGTTGCAAATTAATGATGAAAGATTCATCTGTTTGGGCAATGGCAACACTACTTTAGTGGAGGCTATATAAGGTTATTTAGATTACAATTAGAGACTAGTTAAATTTTGGGTTTAGAAGAGACTTTTAAAGTATTCTATTTTTGACGTGAGCAAATATAGTCATCCTTGTTCATTTGGAAATAGTTCAATTTAGTTTCTTTCAAGATTCAAATTTCTTTCTACTAGTTCTTTAATTGATAATCTTTATAAATTTAAAATAATTGCCTCATCAAGTTAATCTTGCATATTAAGAAATATGGTACAAAAGTATAAGTCAATTAAAATAATTTATCTATGGTATGACACAAGTTTTTTTTTGATATATCTCTAAATAGAGAATTAATGGCCTTGTGTCAGATGAATTCTTAACCTACTTAACTTAACAGACTTTAAAATCTGTGTTAAGTATATTAAGGAATACAGACAAACAGAAGGAAATCAGGTATCAACGATGTCTTAGAGCTAATTTATACTTATACATACATACCATTCCATACAGTTATCTGGAATGGCCAACAGTGTTACATTATGTTCATAGACAATTATTCTCATTAAGGGTATCTATTTTGGTTCATGAGAAGTCTCAATTTCTGGATGTGTCTAAGTTTTTTTTCAATGCCTAAGTTGAAATTCAATTGAGCTAGGAAATTGAAGATGTCAAATCTAATCATAGTGCATATTATGGTAGGTAAGACGGATAAAGTTAACAAAGTCCAGAGACCTTCACTTAGTTCCTAGAGACATATAGAATTGTCCGACAATACGAAATACTGGGGAAACCTAGTACAAATAGTATTGTTCAGTGACAATAGTTCAGTGACAATAAAGCAAACTTAAGGACATGGTAAGAAGTGTGATTAATCATTCTTCTTTATCTAAAATGACTCTAGGAAAGAAACCTAAGAACTGCAGTGTACATACCAAACGAAGTTTCCACTAAAGATATAGCTAAAACCCCATATGCGCTATAGAAAGGCAAGAAGCATAGCATTAGGTACTTGCATGTTTGGGGTTGTCCAACTAAGGTTAGGCCATATAGGCCATATAGAAAGTGATTGGACTTAAGAATTTTAGCTACTATTTCATTCGGTACTTTGAAAAGTTAAGAGGATTCATTTTATGATACCTCTTATAAATTCTTTTCAAAATGGGAAAATATAAATTCCTTGAGGATGTTAAGTTTGGGGGGAGAAAATGTTAAGAATATTGTCTTTGAGGAGGAATTCATTTCTCTTCCTTCAGTTACAATTGAAAATGTTCAGGTTTCAGGCTTTTATACCTGACATTATTCAAGATACAAATTCGGATCAAGACAACATTCAGCAACTTCCAAAAGAGCAAACTCAACAACCTCAAGAGAAAGTGCCATGAAGGAAATCTACTAGAACATGTGTTTGATATGGGAGTAGAAAATGATCTAATTATTTTCACTCAAGCTAAAACAATGTTCTAACTCTCAAAGTGGATTAATGCCATAAAGTATGAGATGAAATCCATGTGACGTTTAAGATTTTGTCGACATTTAGATTCATCTAGTTCCAATGGTTTCACTCCAAAGGAAGACATTATTTATAAAGAGACTTTCTTTCCAATTTTAATAAAAGACTCCTTCAAGATAATTTTGGCACTAGTAACTCATCATATTCTGGAGTTACATTAGGTGAATTTAAGGACTACCAATTTCCCATTAAGATATTATAGATTCCATCTAGTTATTTTCTCATTTGGTTTTAAGGAAAATTTAGTTGATGATCTTATATATCACAAGTTCAGTGGGAGCAAGTTTATCTTTATGATTTTATACGTCAATGACATATTTTTTGGCGAGCAATGATATAGGCTTATTGTACGAAACCAAAAAAATTTTATCGAAGGATATGGATGTAAAAGATCTTGGGGACGTCTCTTTTATACTAAGGAATATAGATACATTGAGATCATTCCGGTCGTATCTTTTAGGATATCACAAAAGATCTATATCGATAAGGACTATATTTCAGGAGATATGCCCATTGGCTAAAGGTGATAAATACAGTCTCAATCAGTGCCCATAATGATATTGAAATTAAGGAAATACAGAAATTCTCTTATGTATTGGTAATGGGGAATTTTATATATATTCAGGATTATTAGGTAGATAATAATTACCCTCATGTGGATCATTAAGTAGCAACAAAATGGGTTATGCAGAATTTAGAGAGAACATTAGTTTATGTGCTCACTTATCAGAAATTGGAGAAATTTCAGAGATTATTGGGTATTCCGATTCTGATTTTGTTGGATACATATATAGTTAAAGATCTACTTTTGGTTATATATATTTGCTAAATTGAAGAGCTATTTAGAAAAGTGTTAAATAAACACTCATAGCTTTTTCACTACGGAGCAAAGTATATATATCTTGTCATAAGGCATCGATTTATGGAATATAACTGCGGAATTTAATCACCAAGCTGCAAGATGTGGTTGATGGTTTTAAAAGACCACTAAGGAATTATTGTGATAATTAAGCCGCATTATTATATTCTGATAACAATCGAAACTCTTGAAGTCAAAGCACATAGATTTTAAGTTATCTGTTGCTAAAATAAAGTATTCAGAGTTGACAAGTATCTAAGGAACATGTAAGTACAAACTCCATGATAGTGGCCACTCACTAAAGGTTTATCGCCTAAGGTGCTTTTATGAGCATATTGCTCATAATGGTATTATATTTTAAAGATGTGCAGTTTCAGTAGGTGTTTGTAGTTTGGTCCAAATGTTCATTAGTGACACTTATTCCTTGTTTAATTTCTGCAGAATATGGTCGATGGAGTTTTTTTTTTTTTTTTGTAAACTCTGAATTTAAATATGATATTTATCATATTATTATCTTTCCTACTGCGGTTTAAGCATAACGCTTGCGGTAATGCATTAAGAGGAAAGACTAAAGTTGATCTCATTTCAGTTTAAAAAAAGGACCAAATGGAAATAGGCATGTAAGATCACTTTTTGTGTAATTTTCATGTCACACATCCATACTTGATCTGTGTTATTGCGTGTATTGATTTGATAATCATTGATGGGTTTAGTTGCCTACCTAAGTGCAATGAAGGCCGCTTTGGTTTCATGTTGATATACAAGATAGTTCAGATTGTCTTAAGGAGTAATTTCTTAATAGACAGCAATAAAGTGCATACTCAAGTTTTCATTATATAATTGTCTCAAGAAAAACCCACGTAGCCCAAGTGGGAGATTGTTGAGTTTTACACGTTAATCCAAGTTCTGGGCCACAGTTTTTTATAACAATTATATATTAGGGCTGTCTAATTAAGTGGGGCCAATTAAGTGATCTAATTGAGGGCTCAGGAAGTTACCTATTTAGTATGGATTATGTAGTGTGTGGTTACCTAATCCTAGTCCAATAAGGATTAATGGGGTCTCTATTGGTGACTAGTATATAAAGACATAGTATATAAAGACATAATTATAGGGTTTTGGTCCCCAAGCCAAAATAGAACGTGTGCTCTTCTCCTCTATCTCCATCAATAGAGAGAGTTCCCATTGAGCGTACATAGAGTATTCTGGCTGTGGAAGACTTTCTACCCTCAGGCTCTAATCAGTTAATCGCTTCCGCTTACTTGATTACATCCTTTGCTGGAACATCTTAACAAGCTCCTGTAACTCTAGCTTTCTCACCTCAACATGTTCTTCAACAATAAGTTTCTTTAATCCAAGATAGAGCAACCCAATTCCTATTAAAATGACTCCTTACAGTGAGGATGTAGGTAAAGAGAGCAAATGCATATGGAGACTCTTCTGCTCCTGGTATTGCATCCACATTGATTCCAAAAATTCCAGTGATTATTGAGAGAACAAGACCGCCATATGGGAACTAAAGGAAATTATCAGTTAAGTAAATAGAATATTAGAATTCTCCAGAGTGTTTGGCAGTTTAATTTATGTAAACCTGCAACCAGGCGTACAATGCTCTGCAAGCGACCGCGAACAGCCTCTTGCTCTTCAAACGTTGCCCTTGTACTCTTCATGATTCCTTCTAGTAATCCCCTTGTTGCATTTCCTTTCAAAAATTTGCTTTGCTTCAATGTACGTATCTCATATGTTTCTTCATAATCTCGTCAAAAAAGAAAAAGGATGCTACATTCTGGGGATAAGACTCCTCTAATAAGTAGTTCTGAGACTATGGAAGCACAGGGAAGAAAGATTATACCTGGGTTGACAACCTTCGAAAGTCTTGGTTTAAAATTATACTGAACAGGCGCATATCTTCATGGTCTCTCCTATTCACGAGAGAAAATATTAATGGTGTACAGTATGAAATTTCTTTCGGATGATCAAAATGGTTTTAAGTCCACTGAAGCACCAGTTCATAAACTTCAACTCAATTTCATCTGCCGCCCCCAAAGACATATTTGCGGAATTTCCTATAAAAAAACAAACTTGAAAACTAAAGAAAGATACTGAAACTGATACTTAGTGTGGCCATTTTACAGTTTGGAAACCGAGAATTAACATCTTTGAACAAAATGAGGAAACTAGAAGAAACATGAGAAATTATTTATTCAAGAATAATAAATAGCATCTACTTTCTAAAGAATAAACTAGAGGAAACACAAGAAAAATATCATTACTCAAAAATAGTAAGTGACATCTACTTTTTGGAGACTAACTTCTATATTACTACTGTATCCAACAAATTTCTCAAAAAAGCCAGAAATTACAGTGAGGAAAGCAGAGTTCATGAGCTAATGAGGAAATAACCAGCACCTCTTGGTCTTGGAGTCTACAGGCAGCGAGCAACCCAATTGATCAGAGTAATTAGAGCCACACTACAAACATTACGCATAAAAATTACATATAATAATGTGACATATTTTTTAACTAATTACATAATTTTTTTCAAAGAGAAAAAAAAGTGGGACCACATGTTATACGTCACACAAGCTTATGACTTTTGTGTAAATTTTATGTGTCCCTAACATTATTTATTCATTCAACAAATCAAAGTGACTCCTAAAAAAATGAGGATGTGCCTGTAAAGATAACAAATGTATATGGAGATCTCCTGCTTCTGGTATATTCCAGCCACATGGATTCCGAAAAGTCCAGTGATTATTAAGAGAACAAGGCCACCACCTGCAAAAGCTTTAAGATTATGTGTGAGAGTGGGGCTTTTGTCATAGAATGTCGCATTAACTGGTATCAAATTTAGACGGTTTAGATGAATGCAACATAGTGCTGATAGTCTACCCTAATTAACTTTAACGCAAAAAAAAAAAAAAAAAAAAAAAAATGTAAGTTGATTAGTGCAGGATCCATTTCCCAATGGCCCAAAATTCACCAAAACAAGCACAACCGGGTTGCAGAATTCTGAATTAGAGGGTAAGACGTAGTTTCCATTTTACTATACATATTGAATTCAAATTAGTAATTCATACGTTTTTTTTTTTTTCTTTGGTAAATGACGTCATTGATTTTTAATGTATTGGTCCCCATCTTTTTTTTTTTTTTTTAAATGACATTCAAGTAATTAACATTTCTCTTTTTGATACTGTTTCGGCATATTCTATTTAAGATTATGTTATAATTCATTTAAATAGGAGAAAATTTGCACTATTGATCTCTCTTATTTAATTTGTTTAGTAATTTGGTCCTTTTTTTCTTTTGGCATTCATATCTCCAATCAATAATTTTTTTTCAGTCAAAATTACAATGATATCTTGTAACATAAAAAATAATTACAATAAATGTTTTTAAATATCATTTTAACTTTTACTAACCGTAATTATTCATAATTTTTAACTCTCTTTCACTTCGTAAATTTACCTTGGGTAAATAAGTTACTTAACCAAGATAATTACGTAAATATCACTTTTTACTTAGTTAGTAAAAACAGTAAAAGTGGTAAAAACTTATCGGAGATGAATTTCGATGTAAAACAATTTGGAGGTGGTCGGCGACGACGAGACGAGACTCCACTTACCGGAGATGTCAAAAACGGAGGTCGGACGGTGCGCCAGTGGCCTGAAAACCTTGTTGGAGGCAGAATCTTTGCGAAGCCGCTGCAACTTCGTCCGACATCGAAACGAGGCAGGATTGGTGGCATTAACTTAATCTTTGGCAGACCTTCTATACAGGCTGGTGCATGGGCTAAGGCGGGCGGCAGTGCGGCGGCTAGAGGCGGCGGCAAATCCGGGCGTTTTCTCTCTTTTCTCTCTTCCTCAAGCCCCTCTTTGTTGGAAATTTGAATTCCAGGGGCCTTTTTAAGCAAAAATTTGGCACTATTACAATATATTAAAATATTCCAGATATTTTCAATATTTTATTCCGAAAATACTTAATTACGACAATGCCACTGGGTGCAAAATTCTCAATTTATCCTTTAAAGTTTTCAGTTTTTACAAATAATTTTTTTTAATATAGTTAGTTTATATAACTTTTAATTTAAGAAAGAAAAGTTAGAAAACAAAAATAGAATAAGAAGCAGAAGGGATTATTTTAACTTACTCATGGCACAAATTTGATTAAAAAAAAAAAAAAACAAAAGTCAGATAAAAATTTGCAGAGTTCAAAAATCATAGTATATTTTGGAGAAAAGTTAATTAAAGTCGGATATTTTTATGTGTGATTAAAACTTAAAATAGAACATTTATGACAAGTTTTATTTTTATGTCATTATTCATGATTAAATCTTAAAGTAAAACATTTATGACAAGTTTTACTTTTATTTTTAACTTATTTTCGTCGTCAAAACTATATTTTTCTCCTAAAAAAGGAAAAACTAATATCCTTTCTATAATTAAGACTTAAAATAGAACATTGATGATACATGACTTGGGCCTAAAGTTTTTTTAAAAACTTAAGCGTAAAGTTACCTAATAGACTAGCTAGACCTTAGGCTTAGGTTATATGTATAACAAAATTAAAGATGAATCGAAATCAGAAGATTGATCCTATATCACCATGGTTAAGCAGCGCAAGCGTAAGAGGAGTGATGAATTAACACCAGAGCTCGCTCTGGTTCGGAGAAGTAGCGTGAGATTAAAATCAAAGGTAGACGACGATGATGATGATGATATTGAAGAAACTGTAGCCACCAAATTCATGTCCATTGTCACCGATGATCTACTTCTTGAAATACTTGTTCGACTCCCTCATCTCCGTTTCCTTATCCAATCTAGCACCGTCTGCAAACGCTGATTTTCTCTCATTGATTCTCAATTTAATCGCAGATTCATCGAACATCACGAACATAGACGACATCTAAATCCATATGATTTTGGCCCTAATCCCTGCACGGTCTTGTTTTGATACGAGTACATTCATCCATTCTATGAACTATTCTCCGAGAAATCGAAAATTCTTAATGGACGTAGTAAACTACCATCATCTAGTTCTATCACTACTTCTGCTACTTATCTTAACTTTTTGCCATTTAATAGTGTGAGATTACTGGCCTCGTTCGACGACTTGTTGTTGGTATCAAACGATTTGAAATCGGTCGGCGGTGATGATTGTTACTACGTTTGTAATCCGCTTACAAGGCAGTGGGTTAAGCTCCCTCAGCCCAGCATTGAATTGGACATATGGCATCCCGGCTGTTGTGGATTGGTGTGCAAAAGAAAACTCGGATATACAGATATCAATTCTCAGTACAGCTACAAGATTGTGTTGATTACGAGGGATTGGAATGATGGGAATGAGTTTTGCGTGACAATATTTTGTTCAGAGGTCGGAAAATGGAGCACAACAAAATTGTTGTCGTCGCGGCCGTTTGATGCATGGGACAGGTTTGCGCTTGCGTTCGTTGCAAGCAATGGAATTATATACTGGACATTAAAAAGGACGATTAGTCTTGTCAATGGGGTTAATGTCCCGGTGGTTAAAGCAATTATTGGATTCGATTCGTTTAACAATGATAGTACAGATCCAAAACGGTGTCGTATCATTGACCGGCCAGTCGATTTTGTTGGCGGGTGGCATTCTTATAAGGACAAAGTAAGCCTTGGACTGGTTCGAGGCCAGTTGCGGTTGTCATAATTGGTTAAGGGTACTTTGGAAGAGGTTGGGAGAGATGGCTACTTTGTTTTGAAAGTTTGGGAATTGAATTATGACAAAGATAGTGTGTTCATGTCGTAGCATTTGGTGCATAATGTTTGCTTCGGAAGGTCCGATACAGCTAAAATATGTGTGCTTGCTTTGCATCCAAATAATGGTGATGTTGTCTTCATGTCATGCAATGATTATATCTACAAGTACGAGATTATAAAGAATAAGTATGAAATAGTTGGCAGATTCCTTAAATAGAATAGTATACGAAAACATTTCAACGAGCATATATATAGGATAAACTAAATTCTTAATTGTCTTCACTCTTGTGCATCCTTCATGTCCTATGCCCGTTCCTACACTTTTATCTTTTGGAAAAGGCATCTACGGTCAACCACTTCTATAAAAGTAATATTTCAATTTTATTCCAATGATTACTAGGTTATATTTTCTTATTTTTGTAAGTTCTTGTTTTCCATTATTTCCCATAATGAATTTATCTCAGTTATTAGTGAAAATAGAACTAGAACTACTATTGCTATGATTTCATGCTCATTTTGTATCTTATGCTCAGGAGTTACTTTTTGAATTGTTCAAGCTTCAGTTTACAAAAACTATGTAAATATAACCATTTAAGTTATCAAAATGTCATATTCAATTGGTATCTTATGCCTGGTATTTTTTTTCATGTGAAAAAAAAGGACGACATTATAGAAGAGATATCGAAGAATACTACAGTAATCTTAAACAAGACGCCCATAGTAAGAGAGGACAAAATGGTTTATGGGTGCATAGTTGTGGCAGGATTGATGCTCTCCAAAAGTAATTTTCCGTGAAACCGTTTTTCTTACTTGGACATGAGACTGCTTCTTGCTGGAACATTTGCCGGAACATCTTAACAGGCTCCTGTAACTCTAGCTTTCTCACCTCAACATCTTCTTCAGCAATAGGGTTTCTTCAATCCAAGATAGAGCAACCCAATTCCTATTAAAATGACTCCTAACAATATGTGGATACAGGTAAGGAGAGCAAATGCATATAGAGACTCTTCTGCTCCTGGTATTCCATTCATATTGATTCCGAAAAGTCCAGTTATTATTGAGAGAACAAGGCCGCCACCAGCAAAAACTCCGAGATTATGCGTGACAGTGAGGCTTTTGTCCTAGAATGTCATTTAAATTGGCATTTTAGCCAGTTTAGATGAATGCAGCATGGCTCTAAGTAAATTTGATGCCAAAAAAAATGTAAAGCAAAAGTTGTAACACGTCAAGGTACTCTTAAAAAAACACCCTGTTGATGCATTAAAATGAAGGATATAAGGGTAAACATCATACATGCATAATCTAATGTAATTAATATAAATCACTTGAACCTATTGTAACATACTGAGTTGAGATTATTACCAGACATCTCTTATATCATCAGATGGGCAGATAATTTAAAAGCAACATGTACCATAAAGACTGCCATGTGAGAACTAAAGGAAATTCTCATTTAAGAGGTAAATAGAATTTTAGAATTCTCCAAAGTGTTTGGTAGTTTATGTAAACCTGCAATCAGGCACGTACAGTGCTCTGCATCACATCTTGATCAATCGTAAACAAGCGACCACGAACTGCCTCTTGCTCTTCAATCCTTGCTCTTGTATTCTTCATAATTCCTTCTGGTAAGCCCCTTGTTGCATTTCCTTTCAAATGTAGAAGAAGCTCAAACACAATTTCGTCTCTTGCATGGAGTGACCAATTCACTCTTATAACCTGCAAGTGAAAAATCAGGGACTTATAAATGTTGGGAAAAATCACCTTCTCACGAGTGACTTTTTGTATATATGAATAGTACCATATACATGAACAGTGATTTCTGAAATAAATACAGGAATAAAGTAACATAATAAGACACAAATTTACGTAGTTCATCCAACTTGGGCTATGTCCACAGAATTGCTATAGATAAGAAAATTTGTTACAAGTATTTACAAATACTCACTCACAACCCTGATCCTAAATACACCCAAGTACTCTCTCTTACAAGTATTTTCTCACTCACACCTTTCGCTTATACTTTTTGAAATCTCCTCTTACACAAAGAATTACTATGCTCTCTTTGAAAGGAGAGACAAAGAGAAAAGAAATGATTTAGTCAGAGGAAACACTTGAATTGCTTATGATTTTTAGGATGCTTTGATGGAGTTGTGAAGAGGTCTATTTATAGGCCAAAGCTCTTCCTTTTCACATGGTTGGTAGCCTACAATAGTTACCCATTGTCAACAAAACTGGGCTGGCAAATTTGGTGTTGAATTATCAAGCCAACAATGTTGACTTTTCATAAAGATGGCTGCCCATTCTTTTTTACCTAAATAATCTCTCACTTGAAAACTTGATTTCTATCATGTCTTCACATACCATCAATATAATAGCATATCTCATAGCTCATATTGCTATCATTGTCTTTACCAAAAATTATACTCCACTATATGAGTATAACACTTAGAATTGACGAATTCTAAGAATTTCATCTCAGCTGATGTCGAAAAAACCTTGCTGATAATTATGATATTGACTCCCATGTTTGGCTTTTCTGAAAGTCTATCAACCATCGACATTATTCACCACATACCTTGCATTAATGCCAAACCAATGCCCGTGCGCAAACTTGTGAATCCTGAATTTGTCGCTACTACACTCCTTTTCATGGCAATTTTAGAAATCAGCGGCATTGCCATAAGGATGTACATCTTTTTATCACGGAGTATCTTCTATGTCTCCATTACATAAGGCAATATTAGCAACTTCATCAGACTTAGAGCATCAAGCCGAACTCGCTCCGAAAAGCATCAAGCCGAACTCGCTCCACCTTTTTGGCAATTTCTTTTTACATGCTCCGCATATCCACACGTCCAACAGACAATATTCTTCTTATTAAAGTTTCTTCTCTTTTTATCGACCATTAATGCTGAACCTTCAGAAGAGCATTACTTCGTCTTTCTTCAGAAAAGAGTTTGCTTGTCACTTCTGAAAAAGTCACAGTCCCATTTCCATACATTAGAATTGGCTTCATATGCTCATAGGAAGACGGAAGAGACCAAATAAGTCGCAACGCTTGGTTCTCTTCATTAGTCTTAACTCCAATAGTCTCCAATTCAGAAACGATATCGTGCAGGACACTTAAATGATCTGATATTGTTGTACTTTCACTTATACGTAGTGTATGAATTAAACTGCTCCTTCAGGTATACCCAATTTGAGACTCCTTTCGCTCGATACAATTCTCTGACCTTTTCCAAGAGTTTCTTGGCTATAGATATTCCAAGCACATTTGCCAAAATATTTTTTGAGAAGTACATCTGTATCACATTTGTAGCTCTATCGTCTAGATCTTCCCAATTTTTATCGCTAATTTTGGCCTTTTCAGAAATGTCTCTTCCTTTCAAAATCTTGTGCAGACCAGATTGAATTAACAAATCTTTGACTTGAACTTGCCACAAGCCAAAGTTGATGTTGAAGTCAAATTTCTCTAAATCAGCTGTGATCAGAGTTGCATACTTGATTCCTGACATATTACTTTGCACTTTCTTGCTTGAGAAACTCGCCAAGAAAGTTATCTGGAGGGTTCAAATGCTTCCACTTGAACACAACCTCATTATACAAAACTTCTTAGACTACCACCAAGTCCTAATGCACCAAAGAACCAACCACAACATGTCGCTCTGATACTAGTTGTTGAGAAAAATCACTTTCCTACATGTGACTTTTTGTATGTATGAATAGTACCATGTGTGAATAGTACCATACATGTGAACAGTGATCTCCGAAATAAATACAGGAATAAAGTAACACAATAAAACACAAATTTACGTGGTTTACCCAACTTGGGCTACATCTACAGAATTGCTACAGATCTTTCACTATAGGGAGAAAATTTGTTACAAGTGTTTACAAACACTCACTCACAATCCTGATCTCATATACACCCAAGTACTCTCTCTTACAAGTATTTTCTCATTCACACGTTTCACTAACACTCTTTGAAATCTCTTCTTACATAAAGAATTACTATACTCTCTTTGAAAGGAGAGACAAAGAGAAAAGAAAGAATTTAATCAGAGGAAACACTTGAATTGCTTATGATTTTTGGGATGCTTTGATGGAGTTGTGAATGAGTTTATTTATAGGCCAAAACTCTTCCCCATCACACAGTTGCTAGCCTACAATAGTTGTCCATTGTCAACAAAAATGAGCTGGCAAATTTGATGTTGAATTGTCAAGTCAACAATATTGACTTTCCACAAAGGGCCGCCCATTCTTTTTGACCTCAACAAGAAATACGTATAATTCAACCTTGAGTACTTCCTATTATTATACGAAAAAAGTATTTTCTGCAAGGCTTATAATGCAGAGGTTAACATCTTTGATCTTTCTTTGCTTTTCTCTGATCTTTCAGTTTGTCTGGACTGAAACCATAAGTTGCATATCTTCAATTTCTCTAAGCAATATAATTAAGCATGATAATAACAAATGGACAGCTAATCACATAGCCGCTCTCCCTTCTTTCTCCCTCTCGCCCAAACGGATCGTCCACCTCTTCTCTCCTTGCTGGTGTTTTATCTCTCATCCACAATCATCCATGGCGATCTAGATGACAAGATTGAAGCCTCCAGAGATATTCAAAGGCTTGTAAGAAAGAGTTCTTCTTCTTCTTGTTTGCATCGTCTTCTTATTCTTCGTCTTTGTCCTGAAAAATCCAGTCTAAATTAGGGGCGGTAGGTGTTATATACTGCGATATAATGACAAAGGAGAGCCGTGACCAAGCTCTGTTATTGAGGTTCGATTTCACCCAAGAACAATTGAATGGTTTTTTTGCTTTTTTTTTTTTTGTTTATTCGGTTTTTTTTCTGGTCCAGCTTTGCTTTGATATGGGTCTTTAATTTGGTTCTTGATTTGAGTCTTCTTATTCAGCTTTTGATTTGGCTGCAGGGGTTCGTGGGTTCATGGCAGCAGGGGTTCATAACAGCATAGGTGATTTGGGAGTCTTTGATTTGTAGAATGCTTTTTTTTTTTGTTTTTTGGGATGCATTGATTTGTAGTAGTGTTTGGTTTTACGCTTTTTTTTTTTTTTTTTCATTTTTCGCTCCAATTTGCTTTCAATTTTGTGGTAGATTCTGTAAACAAGTTTCTTATTTTGTTGATTATTTTGGTTGATTTGGGTCTTTGAGATTTATCTATATATAAAAACTACATTCTTATGTTAAAATGTTCATCTTTATTGGAATGAAATAGCTTGTTCTATTCAGATTGATGTTGGTAGAACTTGAAGCATGATTAATTGGCTAAATGACTCCTTTGTCTAGTTTAATTGGTCTTGCTCTATCATTGTATCCTTCTTGAGACCAAGTCTCTATCATTGTATCTTTCTTGAGACCAAGACCAATTAAGGGTGGTTAAAAGGTGCAAAGTTTTTGGAACACGCTTTTTTATCCTCCAGAACTTGCAATCTTTTCGTTTCCATTATAGTCCATTTTTAATCACCGCTATTCAGCATGCAATATTGCTTTCTTAATTCATCGATCCTACACTGCTTAGAGATCAAAAATAAGACAAGCCAACTAGTCACAAACTTTAAATGCAGAGAAAGGTCTACAAAACCAGTGATCTAAGTTTCTTGCATACATTAAAACTTGTGATTATCATTAATGCATGGTGCTTTATATATATAAATATATATGTGCACCAATCTAGGAGATTTTTCTTTTTTTTATTACTTTAACCATACATAGATATCAATACGGTCAATGAAAATTTATCATATATATTTTTTTTATATTAAAAAGTAAAAGAGGGAAATAGCATTAATATGCACGTCTTTTTATACATTTTATTATAATAATTGAAACACCATTAGATGATGATCCAACGGCTTAAAAAAAATACCTACACATATATGAAAAAAAAAAAATACATACTGAATAGGCAACTAATATATATATATATATATGAAAAATTATAAAAATAGCTTGGACTTGGACTATGATATTGGGAATCCTCCCTCCTTTCGGTGGTTGAATTGTACTAGATGTTGTATCGTTTCTTGATCTTACTTCCTTTTTTTCGGAGTTTTAGCAGTGGTAGTTTTTCTGTGGCCCTAGATTATCAGGAGGCTTTAGTTATATCAATTAGGTGATGGTTTTAGACCAGTTTTAGTTTGGCTTGTTTGACTTGAATCCTTGTGTTATCGTAATGTTAAGAGCCATAATGGTACTTATTTCATTTGGTCCATTTGTGCTTTCCTTATACTTTATTTTCATTTAGTTTGGCTTAGGTTGCAATGCTAGGTCTAAATTATGATCTTAGAACTATTTCTGTTTGTTATTTTTAGGGGAAATACCAAATTCCTCCCCTGGGTTTTCACAAAATACCATATTACACCCTGTGTTTTAAAAAAGGCAAAATATATAGCTCTGTTTTCTAAATAGGAAATTCTAAATCCATCACATATTAGAATTAGTAGATTCATTTATTTAGATTACACTTTTGCCCATCAATAAAATTACCATATAGAACAATTTAATAGTCAATCAACCTAACGATTATTTATAGTCCAGAATATTTTTTTTGTTTGAATAATTTATAGTCCAGAAATTAATTATTCGCCAATTTTAATAATTATCCGAGAAAATTGTAAATCTAATATCTAACAAGATTATTGCCAAGATGTACATTAATTGAGGGTTTTAAAGTTAAATAATATTTATATTTTTTCTTTCGTCCTACTAAAACTAGATTAAGGCGATAGGAGAGATTTAGAGCAAAAATAACAACAATAATAATAATAATAATAATAATAATAATAATAATAATAATAATAATAATAATAAGCAATATGAAAGAAAAAAAAGGAATTGCATTTTGGTTTTTCAGATTTAATCTCCTTCGTTATCATCCTATATACCCCACAAAATTCAGAACTTAATTGCAAATATTAATTTTCATTTAATCACTTATCAATTTTAGACAAAAAAAAAAGAAAATAAAAAAGAAAATCACTTATTAATTGATTATTGAGCTTGGTTTGGTTTAATCATCTTGAACAATTTCCTCTCATGTTAACATAATTCATTCGAAAGTTTTGAACTAATCCAATGAAGTAGGTTGAGACTTTTAGTAAACGCAATAGCAGTAACCACCTTTAACCTGCTAAGTGAACGAGAGTGACAAAAAGATGAGGACAATATTTCATACTCAGTCTCAATGAAGGATTAATGGGAAAATTATGAAGGTGTATTTCATTATTGTTCTTTAGTTTGAAATAGTTTTCAAGAGTAAATGTTCTGATTAAAGTTTTGTTTTATTAGTTCAGTTTATTACAAGGAAATTAACAGTGAAACATGTGAATTTATGAAGACGGATATTTTTGGAATATGAAAAATGTATAAAGAACGAGTAAATTTTTTAATAAAAGTTTTTTGTGATGAAAAAGGAAAATGTATGTACATAGTCTATTTGGTGATGAAAATAGAGGTTCCTTTCTAAATTGGCCGGTTTAAAGAATATCCCTTTCACCAAATGTGTTTTATTAATTTCAAAATTACCCTTTTAATTACCCCTTTAATTACGTGTCCAAACATGCTTTACCAAACAACATTAAACAAAAATAACTATATATATAGAAAGATAAAGGAGAAAAACGATTTTTTCTTTTAAATTGACAAAAATTAAAATATCCAATTCAATCTGGCCTCACTCTCTCGGTCGCTTCCTCCTCCCTGGCTGTTTCTTCTCGCTCGGTTTCTCTCTTCCTCTTCTCTCAAGTTCGCATCGCACTCTTTTACATATATAGTTATTAAAATATCCACTCTTTGTCGTTTGTAGCTTGACTCCATGAGAGTGGTTTTGGGAGAGAGCATCACCTCAGATCGATGAGATTTGGTTGATCTTGTGATGAAATCAAAGGAGGTGGATTTAATCACTTGTGTGTATTGATGGGGATTCTTTTAAAGATTTTGATTTTAGGAATTGTTTTGGGGGTTTTGAAAAATGAACAATGGTGAGATACACGGCTGGTTTTAAGAAATCTGATTTTTTTTATTCGGTTTATTTATTTTTATTTAGTTTCAAATTCGAATTTAAATAATTTAAACATGTTTTTTTCTTTTTTTAGGGAAAAAGATGTTTTAATACGTACGTTTGGGTACGTGGATAATAAAAGGGCATATTAGGGTTTTTAAAAAATTTAGTAGGTCAAAAATCAACCAAAGGGATATTTTTGATCAAATTTAGAAAACTTAAGGGATGTACTTTGCTTTTTTGAAATTAAAACACAAGGTGTAAACCGGTATTTTGTGAAAACACAAGGGAGGATTTTAGTAGTTTCCCTTATTTTTATTGTTTAATACAATGCTATGGTTCTATTTACCCGGTTTTTATTCATTGTTACAATGCTATGGTTTAGTAGAATTCTATGGCTGACGAAGAATGTTCCTCATTCGAGCTTGACAAGAACATACAATTGTGGTACGTTATACTTTCCTTCTGAAAATCTGTCGATGTTTTGTCGTTGGTTGGGTAGCCATTGAACTGTGGAAAATGTTATTACTCGTAAGCATTCTCGTTAGTGCATGATCTTGTCGTTAATGTTACTCTCTTCTCCTGACTAATTTTTTTTGCTGCATCAAATTCTTCCATAGAAACTTATAATTAATGTAAGATGGTGAACACTTACTGACATAGAGAATGATTGATTTTTTCTTTGCAATATATATGATTGATGTTTTAAACTTATCCATATTAGTTGTTGATTATGAGCTTTTGTCCTACGATGAGGCTTAAGCCTCATCCATTGAGTAGTAAGCCTCTGAGACGTATGAGGCTTAAGTTTGGGCCTTTTAAACATAGCACTTCATTTTAATATTTTTTTGGGCCTATGACTATATTATTTTGGGGAAATTAGAAAATATACGGTATTTCTGAAAAAAAATTAGAAAAATACGGTGCTTTATATTTTTTACGGTGCGGTACGATTTTTATTAGAAAAATACCGTTTTTAAAAAAATATTTATAAAAATATCACTTTTTAAAATAGTAACTGGTTTCTAGTAACTAATTTCTGGTAATCAGAGATATTTATAATGGGTATATAACTGTTAACCAGTAACTATTTTAAAAATGGTAATTTTCTAAATATTTTTTAAAAAGTGATATTTCCCTAATTAAAACTGTACAAAAATTGGAAAAAACCCTAACTTCTGTATTTTTTTAATTCTTTTCGGTTTTTATAGGTATAAGTGTTAGAACCCTATTATTTTGGACTAATTATTAGGCTCATATCTAGAACGAAAACTCTAAAAAGAATAAAAGGGCTTATAGAAATATGACTAAATTTTGGGCCCAATTTCAGTAAATGTCTCTTTGTCAAATGTTATAGCAAAATGTCCGGTATATATGCTTATATACCAAGTGTAAAATTTTATATGCTAAGTATAAAAAATTATATACCCAGTGCATTTCAGTACAGTAACTAAAATGGGTAGATATGTGTATCTACTAAGTGTAAAAATATATATACTTGGACATTTAGCTATAAAATTTTAAAAATGGACATCTATTTAATCAAATTTAAAATTTTGGTCATCCACCTAAATTTCTCAAGAATAAAAGAGACTCACGACCCGAAGCTCAGCTCCACAGCAGCCACTCTTCTCCAACAGCCATCCATCTATTATTCAAACGAAAAGAAACTTGCCACAAAAAAAAGAAAAAAAAAAAAAAGACGAATGATGATCCCAATAGTGATTATCATAAAGAATGAGAACGTCCTAGCCTTTTGTGTTAGAAAATCATTTTTAGATTTTTATGTTTTATGCTTATACTATTAATATTAGGATATATTTTTTCGATGACTTTGGTTTGTGGTTTTATGAATTATTTTACTAGTAATTTTTATGAACCTTATGACTTTATTGTGAAATTATATGTCTTTTTACTATAACGTTATGTAAGATCTTTATTTTTATGAGTTTCCTTCTTTTTTTTTATGAATTTTATGAATTTTTCTGAGTTTTTTTTATTACTGAATTAAGACTTAAGCCTCGGTATGCCTCGAGGCTTACGCCTCGCCGAGCTAAAGCAAAATGCCTTGGTTCCCGAATAAACTTTTTAAAACCTTCCTAGGTTTGTTGAGTATTTTTCATTTATGTGCACTACTGAAATAACTTATTTAATTGTTGCTCGAGATTTTGATGTTGACATTTTGTATTATGATCCTGTTTTGTTTTAGTGAAATGATTAGTTTGCCACTAAATATAGATCCCATGTGATTAATATGACCTATTTTTGTTGTTAATTGTTACGAAGTTTAGTTGAAGGAGCATTTGTAGATATTTTGTGTCAAGAATCTCTTTTTTGTTAATGAATGTCCTTATGATACTATCACGAGGTATTAGAATCAATTGACTCTTTATTTAGCCGCTTTGTTTTTTGGAAAGGTTGGCCCAATTTCTTATCTAGCCACTGAGTTCATTTGTTTTTTGAATTTGTATATAGATTGGCCAAAGTCATCCCATTGATACATCTTAAAGCACTTTGAGCAAGTGTGGATCAAAGCCCAAATATGTTTCGCAATTTTTTTTACTTATTTTGTTGATTGTTTTGTTTTCTACTTGGCATTGTGATCTGAGAGCCTAGTTTTGAAACCTTAATAATCAAGAATTTTCTCTATTAAATCAAAGAGAAGTTATACGTTGGCAATTCTTGTTTGTCTGCTTTTTGGGATTTTCATAAGTTTTATGGTATCTAATGGAAAATTGTGAGATGGTTTTGATCTAGAACTACGATTTTATTTTCCACTTACATTATATGATTGGTTATTTTCTGCCAAATGCTAAAAGATATTCTATCTTTTCTACAACTCTTTGATCATTTGTACCCTTTGGAAACTGCCTAAACAGTTTTAATTTTTTTCAGTTGGATTTAGTGATGGGTAAGTTGTATTGCTTAGCACTCCAACATTTTATTAACACTTAGTCCACATGTACCTGTCTGATGTTAACACTTAGAGTGTGGAACCTTGTATTGAAAAAAATAAAAAATAAAAAATAAACCAGTCTTATAAGAAATTGCGAAGCTGAAATCAAAACGTGGTTTGGAGAAAGAGTTCAGCTCATAGCTCTATGTGAAAGTAGGTTGTTGCAATGACTTCTATTAGTTATTTATTGGCTATGATAGTTTTGTTTCATAATGGAATTATTTGGTTAGCTGAAGATTATCACTTCTTTTTTACCACTTGTGCTTCTGTGGAGGCATTAGAGTTGTACTCATCATAGATGGTTCGGAAATTGTCAAGTGCCAAATGTCTTTTGGACTAGATTTCAGGTATTTGTTTGACTAGTTACTTGCAGTAAGCTCTTGTTTTCCTATTTCAGGTATTACTTATTGAAATAAGTATCACTTCCATGTTTTCATATTCCTAGTTCTTGTTTAGTTATTATTAGTATGCTCTTACGTAGGATAATGTTATGAAACTTCTATGTATAATAGGATGGATAATTATGTTGGAATTTGATAGAATTTTTTTTTTTATTCACTGGTAAAAAATAAAAGGAAATGTATGAATGCATTGAGAAAAAATAAAAAAAAATGTTTTTTTTGGAGAAAAAATGATACCTGAGAAAAATATGGTATCATTTTACCCATAATGTTTTTGGAATATCAAGAAACCGTCATATATATTACTTTGGATTATAAAAAATCCAATTCTTTTCCTAATACGACAGTTTAAAAACCGTCGTCTAAAATTCTAGACAAAAGACGATTTTTTTGACGTCATTTATCACTTTAGATGACAGTTTTAAACTATCATCTAAAGGGAGTTTTTGAAGTAGTGTGAATGTAAGTAACCATAAATTATAATTAATATATGCGCATATACACATACATTCGGTCATAAAATTAAGTGGAAGAGTTAGAATTTTTAGTACTTTTCAATTTCTACTTTTCTCCATTTCTTATTTGAAATTTAAATTAGTGCTTCTTAATTTCTACTTTTTTTCTATTTCTTGATTGAAAATTCCGTGTTCTTATTATGTAAATAATAAAATGTTTCGGTATAAATCATATTTATGAATTACAAAGATTGGGCGTATATAATGATGATTAAATTTTCAGATTTTAGTATGGATTGGCATTTGGATTTTTGAGTTACTACGTGCTTTTTTTTTTTAACCAATGTTATTGCATGCTCTTTATCACGTTGTTTATATTCATATTGTATATACAAATATGCACACATGTTTTTGGTCGGACTTTTTTGTGTTTTTTTCTTTGATTGGGATTTCATATATATTTATAATTGTATTTTGTTTTTGATTAGGCTTGTTTTTTATTTGTTTTTTTTTTTTTCTTAGACTTTGTTTGAGTCTGAGTTTTTAAGTAAATTAAGGAAAGTAGTGTCACGACTAGATATTTAAGGCCATGACTTTTAGTAATTTTAAGTAAAAATAATAATAAACAGTGATTTTCCAAAATTCTAAGAAATTAAGTACTTGAAATTTTTCATTTTTAATCCTCAAAAATAACTAAATTTCAGAATCATGAAACTTTCCATTAATTTTAATTTCTCAAGAAAATCATCATTTAAAGTTTAAAGATAATTCTAATTAGTTAGTTTAGAAACCATTGTTAATTCATAAATTTTGGTAAAACGAGTCTAATTAAACCTTAAGTCCAGTGTCCAAATAATTTACATAAAATCATTTGTACTTCTAAGTACTCAATTTTATCAAAAAATAATCATCATACATCCACTTAGTAAATACAAAACTATTGGCTAAATAAATTTGACATAGAAAACGAAAGATGATACGGAGTAGGAACCAACCAATAAAGAGGAGTGGAATTGCAAGCATATACCAAGCATACTTGTCAAGCCACCAGAACAATTACCACAAAATAAATCAAGACCTGAAAGTGGGAAGAAGTAGAGGGTGAGCATGTTAATGCTCAGTAAAGATTCAATTTCAAGTTTTTAATCAAAACAAAATACTTACTTTCAAGCTCCTACATGGTCAGTAAAATATTTAAACAATTTCCAAAAATCTAATTGAAAATATTGTCCAAAGGTTTATATCTTTCAAACCATTGTAAAACATAATTTTAAAATAAAATTATTATCCAAAGGTTCAAACATTCCAAACTATTGTAAAATATCATATTAAAACCAGTACATATCTATTCAGGTCAAGCACATAACAGGTAATACAATTAATGACAAGTCCGAGCCACCAAAGACTGGTGACCGTAAGTATGCAATATAGTGTGAGTCACCCAAATGGGTAACTGCACATGTGTACTGTGTTCGAGTTACCTAAGTAGGTAACCGTGAGTATGATATATAGTCCGAACACCCTAGGTAGGGTACCGTAAGTTCGAGCACCCAATAGGGGTATCGTAAGTCCGTCGGCCGCGTAGGTGCAACGAATGTATAAAACTTCTGGCGCTGCAGCGCCAATTTGGTGGTGCAGTGCCCAGTTCTGTCCAGTTTATTCTCATTTGATGGCGCTGCTATACACTGTTGAGACATTGTTCTCCTGTCTTTGCTTGCGATTGATCACAATTGCTCTGATTTAGCCTTGGTTTCACTGGAAAAGTCAGAATTCTCCTCTCAATGACATCTCACCTGAAATATACATCAAAAATAACAAAATAGGTAAAAAGAGCTCAAAGACGAGCAATTATTAAGTTCGAAAGGATAGTAAAGATAAGTGTAAAATACATTTATCAGATATGTATCTAAGAGAAATAGAAAATGGTGATAATATATAAGGTGAAAAAATGAGGGAGCCACGAATTGACAAACAAGAAAGTAAGATGATGGAGATGGTGATATTGAAGATTAGTGGGAAGGATAGCTTTAAGTTTCGGGTAGAGATGGATGAGAAAGAGAGAGAAAAAAAAAATAGGAGAACTTATATTGATCAATTGAATTATACAAATGAGGGGGTGTACCCCTATTTATAGGCAATACATGTCCTTGCCTTATAGTACAAGAAGACACAAATCTTAGCCTCTAAGTTAGAAACTTCCGAATTGTCTAGAAGCCTAGGGACAACTGATTTTGTAAGTACTTGAGCTACAAGCTCTTAGGATATAAGTTGGAGAGTTCTAGAGTGTTCTAGAACCATTAGGCGGCTTATCCTTGAAGACAAGGGACTTGTCTTGTAAGTACTTAAGCCACAAGAGCTTAAGTTACAAGTTGGAGGGTTCTAGAAACTTCTAGAATCTCGGGGGTAGCTTGTATCCGAGCTACATGTAGTATGCATGGAGAGAGATATGGTCAAACGACATGCGATCTCAAGTGACGTTTAATTCGGGCTCGGATGGCAAGCTTCAAATGACATATAGTTCATGCTATGCTATATGTCATTTTTCTTAAGTTATGTCATTTGTCCCGTACTACATATAGCTTAGGTGAGCTAGCTTAATCCTTGATAATCTTGTGCAATCATTGTAAAAAATTACTTAGCACAAATATAAGCTTGATGCGTGTCAATTTAGAATCTTTGATTAGTAATAAGTTTATTAAAAATTATTTTGCTTTGTCAATATAATAATTAGCTTGACGCGTGTCAATGTAGAATCTTTGAGTAGTCACAAGTTTATTTCAATCTTTGAGTAGTCCTAAGTTTATCAAAAAAATTGGTATGACCTCTCAGTATATACCATAATTATCTTGACGGATGTCAACCTAGGATATATGATTAATTACTACCAGCCATATTAAAATTTCTTATGGTTTATCATGAGTATCTATGACAAAATGTTAGAATAACTACCTATGGTTTAATTGCTTCTTGAATTGTAGTACTTTTGCACCTTAATCTGCAATTAAAAAACATTAGAACAAAAATAAGATTATCATAGATGACAAGAAAAATAAGTGAGAAGCAAAATTAATAAAAGGATAATTATCCTATAGTTTAATTTCTTATTTGAATTCTAGTTCTTTTACCCCTTGAAGCACACAGACAAAGTTTGTTAGTCCGTTATTATCTATTATTTGTTATCCTTATGAAAAAATTACTTAGATTAAATATTAGCTCGATATATGTCAATTTAGAATCTTTGGTTAATAACAAGTTTATTAAAAATTGTTTTTACGTGTCAGAATAATAATTAGTTGTACTTGTGTCAATTCTTTAGAGTCACAAATTTATTAAAAGATTAATATAACTCGTTAGTATCATAATTAGCTTAACACGTCTTAATCTAAGATAATTATTACTAAGTACAAACCCTACTAAATTTTTGTTATGATTTGTCATGAGTATCTATGACAAAATGTTAGAATAACCTATGGTTTAATTGCTTCTTGAATTGTAGATCTTTCGCACCTTAATCTGGAATGACAAATATTAGAACAAAAATAAGGTTATCATAGATGACAAGAAAAATAATTCAGAAGCAAAATTAATAAAAGGATAATCACTCTATAGTTTAATTTCTTCTTTGAATTCTTGTTCTTTCTCCCCTTGAAGCACATAGACAAAGTTTGTTAGTCTGTTATTGTCTTTTATTTGTTATCCTTATGAAAAAATTACTTAGATTAAATATTAGCTTGAAACTTGTCAATTTAGAATCTTTGGTTGATAACAAGTTTATTAAAAATTGTTTTGGTGTGTCAGTATAATAATTAGTTTGACGTGTGTCAATTTCGAATCACTAGAGTCACAAGTTTATTAAAAGATTAATATGACCTGTCAGTATCATAATTAGCTTGACACATCTCAATCTGTTTTAGTCCGGTGTGTGCCATCTTTGTTACATGCTTAGAAAAGATGTTAGCTAGACACTTGTCAACTTAGAATCTTTGATTATTAACAAGTTTATTAAACATTGTTTTGGCTTGTCAGTATGATAACTAGTATGATGCGTGTCAAATCTAGAATTAATACTTGATCATAACTATAATGATGACCTTATGAAAAATTATTTTGGCTTGTCAGTACCTAAGATAATAGAGGACGGCAGGACTGGAAATTAGATTTCATTCTTTGAGATTAATGTATTACTAATCTATACTAAGCATGTGATCATAATTAATCTTATCAACTTTCGGCTATTGTATGTTAAAGACGGGAGATTTATACAACTCAAAAGACCTTCCTCTTATCGGAGAAAGAATCTTCTTTTACAAAAGTTAAAGACAAACACTGACTAAAGGAGCAGGAATCTCCTTTTACAAAAGACTAAAGACAAACACTGATTAAAGGAGCATGAATCTCCTTTTACAAAAGCTAAAGACAAACACTGATTAAAGGAGAGGGAATCTCCTTTTTACAAAAGCTAAAGACAAGACCAAGCTGATGCTTAGACAAGTAGCTACCATTCGAAAACCGGCTCATGACTGGGACTCAAGTTCATGATGACTTTGTCACTGTCTGACGAGTCACGTGGTTGTGGCCATGGATTCATATGGTTCAAAATCATCTCATCATTAAAATTTAAATTGTTTCCGATCTATCCATTTATTTGTTTTGTTTCTTATTCATATTTTGGTCAATTATATTGTTTGATATGCATTCTGTTTGATCCATTAATTTTATTAATTATAATTTATTTTATTATTGTCAAGGATAACAATGTGTATATCATAAAGCTAATTAAGCAATGGTTTAGCTAATTCCATTTCAAGAATATATACGAGGAATAGATTTGCTGAACTTATCTGGTTGGAAAAATTTCCTTCTCTACATACTTTAATCTCTTTTTGTGAAAGATCGATGATGTTTGTTTACTATAGTTGATTTTCCAAAGAGAAAAAAATCAGAACACTATACATTTTTTTTCTTGTAATACTATTTCTTTATAATTTTTCTTTTTAATTTTGTTTGGAAATTACTGCTTTTTTATTAGATAGAAATTACTGCTACTTTTACAAGCAGCTCCTTTTTTTCCCAAAAAAAAAAGAAGAATATAAACATATATAATGGCAAAGGGATGCATATCTCCATATACAAACATTAAAGAAAAGTGAATTGCTAATTCAAGCTCATTAATTATATTCTTAAATCAATGAAACTCGAGCAATTCACTCCTTTTGTCATGCCTAAAATTAATAAGAATTCATGCAGGGAATTATTTACTACTCTTTTTTCTTTTCAATGTCATATAGTACATGATATCTTAGTATGTAATCTTTTAGTAATTCTTTTTATGAAAATATAGGAAATACTATTAGCTAAACTCGGTTTCTCGGAATAACTTGAACGCCCCATATGAAGCTAATATCACCTATTGTGGTTCGGCTCCTCTTTGTCATCTTTCTGGTAATTATTTTCTAATCCTCCTATATGATATTACATTCATTCTTTTCTACATTAACTTTCATCTACATTCTTTTATATATATATATATATTAGACTATCTTATTTAACCATGTACTCGAAATTGGTTTGTTCTTTAATGCAGGTTATTGTACTCCTTCTTCTTCTGGGTTTAATGATACCATGTTGGTATGGCATGATTAAACATATTGAAAATAATGCCAATCTTAGTATCCAAACCTTACATTCTCAAGTGCAATCCCAAATTCAGAAGACAACAAAGTTTTTCAATCTAACAAGTTCTTGTACACCGAATTTAGCTAGACTTTTAAATTCCTCTCTCAATGGATCTAACCTCTCATTTTTGGAGATTGAGAACAAGGTTGGTACTTATTCACTCTAATCTCTTTTCAATTTTTAAAATTACATTAAGAGTTAATGAGAACTCATAAAAATGTGATTTTTTTATTTATAAAAGTGGTAAGTTAGACTCGAATTTTAGTTGATAGGTATATATTAGTTAGACATGATTCGAGACACTAAAATTGGATAAATGTTTTTGATTCGAGACATTAAAATTGGATAAATGTTTTTGAATTCAGTATATATCTATATGTGTAGATGTAGAAAACTATTGGCTTAATACTATATAACCAAAACAACATTATTAAGTTGATTCTTATGTATTTTTTCTGATTTTATTTTCTTTTCAGGTGGCCCCATTTTTGTTTCAAGCTTTAGTGATGGCCCCATACTTGACTCAAATTTCGTACATTGGATCGGAAGGTCTACTATTTTCCTACTCAATAGACCGGAATCAAACATTTGCGTTGTACTCTAACTCTTCATTTGATACTAACTCGAGTATTTATAATGTTTGGTACAAACAAACGGTAGACCATCACACTGGAAAGCCATTTGGCAATACCGTTAGATTCAGTCCCTTGAACACCGTTAATGCAAGCTGGTTTACAGAATTAGCATTGAATAGTACAAAGGGGTCCTATGGTTTTTTGGGAACTAGATGGGACAATGTTCAAGATCTTTTGTTCCTTAACTCAGCCACTGTTAATAATGGGAAAGGAGTAATCTCTTTTGGGTTTTTGGTTAAAGAGCTAAATGATGAGTATTATGCTGATGTGGATCTTCAAGGTGGGGGCTTGTATTTAGCTACCACAGATGGGAAAGTGCTAGTAGATGGGATCAAAGAGATTCGAATGGTAATTGCTGCAGCGGATAATGTTTCAGTTTGGTCTGAACTGGTAGGACCAAATGGTGATCGAGTAGTGGGTCCTATTGGGAATGTTACATGTTATCCCTATGGCACATCATCAACAACACCAACTCTTATGAATATTCAAGGAACCAAGTATAACGTTTACTGTTCTCCGCTTGATATAATCGGGGTGCAATCGGTATGTGCTAATCTCTCTATAACAACTTTGACATATATATGGTTGCCAATTCAATAGGTATTTTTTTTATCGATGTATAGATATTTTTGTTTTAACTGTTAGATCATCATCTAATGGTGATTGAACGACTATAATGAAGTGCATAAAAAGATGTACATCATTAATGTTATTTCTCTCTCTTATTTTTTAGTATAAAAAAAATGTGCATGATAATTTTTCATTGGCCAAAATAATACCTATGTATAGGTTTAAAAAAAATACCTACTGGATTGATGCCCCATATATATGGGTATATAATTAAATACACATATATGATGCATATATTTTTCTTGTATTCATTATTTCTTCTTTGACACTTATTTTTACACCCACTAATGCATGTTTCAGATCACACAGACTATGTTACATAAGTCTAAATAGTACTATAGTAATTGCATGCAGTTAAGAAATTTGTTACAATAAGTTTTTTAAACATTTGGTACAAAATTTTATTGTTTTTAGGCTTCTAGCATTCCTTTTCCTATCATAATGTATTGATAGTATAAATTAATGATTATTAATTCTAAATTCACTCGTTCTCAAATTAATCGACTTTTGTTAATTAAATAAACTCTAATAGAACTTATAAAGTAAAACTTAAATAAGAATTTCATCTATATGATAAGTTTTTTTTCTTGGATGACTTTTGTTTGCACTTTTGCTTTTGCTTAAACTTATAAGAATTCTTCAAGATAAAAACTTTTTTTCTTGGTATCGAGAAGAAAATTAAGATTGAACTTAATTATATTAGGATTTACCATCATCATGTACTTTAATTGGTTTAAAAATGAATATTAAGATTGAACTTAATTATATATATGTGTACAATACATCTATATACGATAAATAATATTGATATTAATATAGATCTAAAATGTCTATCATATAGAAAAATATGTCTTACTAATATGTTATTGCACTTAATCATCATTTACATATGTATGTGTAATAGTTACTTCAATATTTTTTCATCTGAGCTTTTCAGGTTTATGTCTTAGCACTTCCACAAGGTGGCTTAATCAACTATGTTCACAAGCATAGCATAGCAGCACTCATCCTCCTTATATCAATAGTGGTAATCACCATTGTCCCCGTTTTCAGCTTCATTTTCATAAATTTTAGAGATTCAATAGTAGAGAACTATTTGCGAGCGGCGCTCATAAATCAAATGGAGGCAACTAAACAAGCTCAAAAAAAGAGTAAAGACCAAAATTTAGCCTTTGCTAGAGCCAGCCATGATATTCGTGCTCCTTTAACTGGCATTAGTGGTCTCATAGATCTTTCATTCAAGGAAGTTGCTCGTGGTTCTGAGCTAGAAACAAATTTAAGGCAAATGGATGCATGCACAAAGGACCTTTTAGGTAAATTCATTCATTCCTTTTCTTGTATTTTGTCTTTTTCTATATTACTACACAAATATATAATTATAATTAGTAATATGTGGTAAGAGGAGTGCTAAATATGTTCTCTTTTGTACTCTCTAATCTTAGTACTTAATACGTGAATGTCACAATCATGCTTTCATATTTTGATGGTATAATAAATCACAGTGAAATCTACATATTATGTTTTACTAAATGTATTCTTATCTGACCGATCGATGCTTATTAGTGATACATGTAACAATATTTTTCATACTAATTTATGTTAGGTATATTGAACTCCATTCTTGAAACGAGCAAAATCGAAGCGGGAAAGATGCAGCTCGAAGAGGAGGAATTTGAAATGGCTCAACTTCTGGAAGAGTTGATTGATTTTTATCATCCTATTGGAGCTAATTCAGAAGTTGACATGATTTTGGATCCTTGTGATGGCTCTATTATCAAGTTTTCACATGTGAAAGGTGATAGAGTAAAGCTTAAACAGATACTAAGTAACTTGTTAAGCAATGCTATTAAATGCACTCCAAATCATGGACATGTAGTTCTTCGAGCTTGGGCTAGAAAGCCAAGTCTGATGAGTTCAATTAATCCTCCTAATCGACGTGGTATAATATACCAATTGTCATGCATGTTTTATAAGAACACAGCACAAAAAGAAGACTGGGAAGCCATGAATATGGTCAATAACGATCCAAATGTTATGGAATTTTTATTTGAAGTGGATGATACAGGGAAAGGAATCCCAAAGGAGAAACAAAAGGATCTTTTCGAAAATTACGTCCAAGATAAAGAAACATCTGTCCAAAAAGGAGGCACTGGCTTAGGACTTGGTATTGTCAAGTCTCTGGTTAGTAGTAATCTCTTCTACATAATATTATCAAACATATATGTAATATCTAAATGTGTTATGTTTTTGAGTTTGAAATTTTATTACCTTCAGGTACGATTGATGCATGGAGAAATCGGTATTGTGGATAAGGATATTGGCGAAAAAGGAACTTGCTTCAGGTTCAATGTTCTTCTTTCTGTTTGTGAGGAAGTTCATGACATTTGTAGTACAATTCTAAAAGAAAACCAGAATAAATTGGATACTAGCGACTTTGGGTCAGCTAGTCCATGCCAAATAAGGACACTCAACCCAAACCAGAGTTTGACTATTCGAACTTCGAATTGTAGTCCTAGCTTGAGTGTTCTTGGCCGAAGTCCTAAGGTAGATGGATCTTACGTCGTACTAATGATTCAAAACCATGAAAGACGAAGAGTTACGCAAAAGTTCATGAAGAGACTTGGGATTAAGGTGTTGGTAGTGGAGCAATGGGAACAACTTTCTAGCACTCTCAGGAAAATAAAGTACATGAAGTATTGGAATAATTTTGACAATAACAAGTCTGATTCAAATATACAATTAAATGAATATTATTCCAGCAATAACTCGTCGGCATCCCAGAGTCCTTACCGTGTTGTTGAAGCAAATAAGGATGTGTCATCTTTGAGTAGCACTGTCATGGATGGATCAAACCACATACTTTCTCTCTTCAAAAGGAATACTACTAACTACCATCTTCAAGGCACATCAGGTGGCTTTGTACTAATGGTGATGGATGCTAGTGCTGGACCAATTTCACAGTTGTTTGAGACTGTGAATGAATTCAAAAATGGCCTTCGAAGTACTCGTTGTCAAGTTGTTTGGCTGGCAAAGCCATTGTCTCATAGCTGTAACTTCTTTAACAACTCTCTCTTTGATCCAGATGACATTATTATCTATAAGCCATTTCATTGGACTCGTTTGTATCAAGTGGTGAGTCTTCTTCCTGAATTTGGGGGTTCATCAAGTACTCAACTAGTTGGGAAAGCTTCCACTAGAGTTCCAACTAGCACATCAAGACATGGTCAAGAATATTATACCAGTAGGGTCGAATCTGAAATTCAAGAAGTTGGTAGTCCAAGCAATGAAGTGAACATGCCTTGGAACAACAATACCTTTTCCCCCTCTAATCATGAATACAACTACTCGTCTCAATTTCAGTATGAAATACAAGAAAAACATGGCGAATCGAGCAGGACTACTGATGAGAAACCACCCTTTAGTGGGAAGAAAATTTTGATAGTTGATGATAGTTCATTTTCTCGAGATCTGGCTAGTCGCATTATCGTAAAGCATGGCGGAATTACTGATCTATGTTCAGATGGAAAAGAAGCTTTTGAACTTGTTTCCAAAGAACTAGCCAACCAAATAAGGCATGGAGATTCCATGACTATGCCTTATTATTGTATACTGATGGATTGTGAGGTATGTAAATCATATTAGTCCTTGGTCAAGTATGTAAGCAATTTCATCATAAATATGTAAGCAATTTCATCATAAACTATTATCAAATTTTGATTTATTAGAAGTAAACTAATACATATGTTTTGGGTTAATGCAGATGAAGATAATGAATGGATATGAAGCAACCTTGGAGATAAGAAAAGTGGAGAAATCATATGGTGTTCATATACCAATTATTGGATTAACTGCTCATACAATGGGTTCTGAGGAAGCTAACAGGACAATAAAGGCTGGAATGGACACTTGCTTGTCGAAACCTTTGAACCATCACAATCTACTAGAAGCTATTAGACAGATTAATGAATTAAAACAGTGAATACTTGCTATACATGTTTTGAAGAACAAAATTATAAAAAGACTTGTTTTCTCATTCTAATTTTGTTGTCGTTAACGAGAAACGACATATCATTTTTTGTAGTTTCCTCCTCCTTTGACAATGAACAGACTGCCCACAATGAGATACCTTAGAATATTAAAAGTACAAAAAGAAGGAAAAAAGAAAGGTTAATCTTATTTATTGTTTGTAAAAAATTACTTTGGATTTTATTTTAGTATGTGATTTTTAAAATGTCTTAGACTTAGTCTTCAAATTATATTCGTCTTTTCCTGATCAATGAATGTCCATATGTCACAATGGCATAATCTATTGCCTTAATTACGCTTTTCGTCTTATTTTCTGTTCCTAGTAACAGTAATAGTCCTCTTATAATAACTCAAGAATCGAAAAGTCAAAACTAATATAAAAAATTTATAATCTAAGACAATAATATCTAACATTTGAAGGTTCAAGAACCAAACGAAAACATAGTTTAAAGACTAGATATGTGACATTTTAAAATTTAGAGAGCAAATAAAATTTTAAGTTATTGGTAAATCACTGGAAATATGATTAACGTGATAAAGAATGTACAGAATGATTAATATCATAGAAAACTGAAGCTTATATACATACTTGTATACGAAGGAAAAAAAGAAATTTGACATTAAAAATGAAAATTGATTGTGTCATAACTTGAATTCTTTTAAAAATATATGTAAACTTATAAAAGTGGTTTATTTTTATTTTTAACTTTTCAGTATAAAAGTATGAGAGTGTGTTTAAAACTCTAATTATTAAGTGTGGCATAACTTGAATTCTTTTGAAAATATACGTAAAACTTATAATTTAAAAAATTCAGTGGGCAAATAAGGACATAGTTGAATTTTTCAAAAAATCAAATAATATAAAATGAAAAAAAGTAAAAACTTTTCTTTTTGGATGTTAAAAAAGATATTATTACAAGGAAAATGTGTAAATTAGAATTAAAAAAATAAAAAGAGCTTATTAGACTAAAACCAAATTTGAAATCGCTTACATTCATTCCCATTTTTGGTTATGTTGTGTGCATATCATTACCAGAATATCAATTAATATCCGGATTTATTTTTCATTATTACTAGTATTAATTACCAAAAAATAAAAAAATAAAAAAATAAAAAAAGAATAGAGCACAAAGCATAGTCTTCTTTTAATAACATTTATTAAATCACTTATTATTTAAAACAAATAAAATGAAACGGTGTCGTTCTCTTTACAAGTTCAGTTCACTTATTATTTTTCAAAATAGCGACATTTTAGTATGCTAAACCCACCTTTCTCCATTTCAGAAAAATCTGGGTAGCAATCTCAATTTTTCTATCTTAAGATGTCAAATGGGACGTGTCGTGCTGGCATAGTTCGTAAAATATAAGCCCACTCGTATTTCGTATCGTGTTTGATACAGTCTATTAAAATATCATGTCGTGCTCATACATGTTGGCCCATGCTAAAATACTTTAGGTCCAGCACAACCCATAAGCACATGCACATCTCGTATCGTACTTGTATCATGCTTGTACTTGTGTTAAGCCCATTTCATGCCAGGTACAGTGAGACTAAATTAAAATTAATTATTAATTAATGGGCGCATCTACAGTAGGGGTGTCCCTACGTAGGGCCCTGTCTATTCACCGTTGGATGGGAATCTGTATATAAATAGATTCTCCACAGATTCCCGTTATTCCCCACAGATTCCCATCCAACGATAATTAAGGCATGAGCCTACGTAGGGACGCTCCTACCGTAGCCATCCCCTTAATTAATACATATTCCTATAAAAGTACAAAATCCCTTAGGGCGCGTCTACAGTAGGGGCGCCCCTACGTAGGTCCTGTCTATTCACCGTTGGATGGGAATCTGTATATAAATAGATTCTCCACAGATTCCCGTTATTCCCCACAGATTCCCATCCAACGATAATTAAAGCATGACCCTACGTAGGGACGCCCCTACCGTAGCCATCCCCAATCCCTTAATATCAATTAAGTGTGAGACTTAACACAAATTTATATTTAGCGATTTTTCCTTTCTAGTGTTTAGTATTAGTATAATTTGTCATCATGTTATTAATTCTAAAAGTAATCATTTAATATTTTGAGTAAAAGTAACATATTTTTTATGTATCTAGTATTGTGTTTTTCGTTCTTTATTGGTCGTGTCATATCATATTCGTGTCCAACATCGTGTCGTGTCATGTTAGCACATAGTGCCTAAAAATATGAGCCCAATATGGCCAAAATCATCTTGTGTCGTGTCATGCCATATTTGGCAAAGATTTTTTGTGTCGTACCATTATGCTTAATGAGTGACCCGCCCATTTGACATCTCTATAGTTTCATCCAAAATAAAAAAACTCTGCAAGTGCAGAATAAATAAATCAACTCCTTTAACGATGACTACAAAATTCCGATCGCCTTAAATATGCACTGCCACTACTGCCTCATTTTTTTTTTTTCACTTTTCGCTTTCGTATTATTTTGCATCAAATAAAAAAAAAAAATCCAGAAACCCAAGCTCCCAACTGCAACAATGGCGGCTTCTCTTCCTAACGCTCTGGTAAAATAGCTTATCTATATTTAACATTTTGTGTTTTTGTTTGCTGGCTAGAGTGGAATTTTCGAAAGCCTAACCGATTTGCTAATGGCCTAGATGGACATTAGAGATGACCAGAATATGAATCCGCTCGGCGAAGGAGATCAGGTTATTTTATTTATTTATGTAATATGTATTTTATTTCATTTTATTTATGACAACTGTAACTCAGCTAACTGATTACGCTCTGCTCAAATTGACAACCCGAACATGGATCCGATCGTATATGGATATGGCATAATTGCACATCAGGTTATCTCTTTGTTTAATTTGTTTTTTTATTTTTGTTAGATATATTTTAATTCTATGTATAATATTAAGAATAAAGATCATAATCTATTTTAAATACAAAGAACAATAATCTTCATGTATAGATATTTTATTTTTTTCGTTTATTAAATATTTTTTTTTCCCTGGATATATTTATATATCAAACTAACAAATTAGATTAAGAATGTATTCATAATTTGATTTTAATCCTGCTCATGATAGACCCATGGTTCCTTCAGTAATATGCTTTTATTTATCTAATATTTATTTGCTGAATATATTTTATTAATTTGTGTGTATATATATAATGTATATGTAATTTATTATAATAACATTTGTATAAATGTCATAATTATATCAATTTTTGTATATATACCAATTTTAATTAATTCTACTAATTTATTAATGTGCAAGGATGTGCAAGTATGACTACGCTTGTCAATTTGCACACACCTATATTATTTATAATTATCAATTAATTTAAATTATCATAGATAATTCTCATAATTAAATAGCATAAGGAAGCCTCTTTATATAGGCCCTAAGGATGCTAAGAATTTTTTTCTTCGTCAATGTGGGATTCCTGTACAGTCTCTTTATATATAGATTTTATGGCCCTAAGTACTTCATTCTCAGGCCATGTGGGATTTCTGTCTATTTTCATTAAATTTATAATTCAATGAAAGTATTTCAGAGATCAATTTCTCATTCACTTGAGTATTATTTTGAGTGTGTGAAAATACGTTTTCAATGCCCTCACGAAGCAGAAGACAAAAATAACGAGATCTTTCACTAACACAAAATAGGTCTCACTCAAAATTAAGCCTCAAAATGACATATTATCATGTCACTTTCTAACAATCCCTCACATGAATGAAATTGACTAAGGAGATGATGACTCTAGACCTGGTGATAGAGTTCAACGGTTAAAAATTATATAGAATAGGTAGGTGTTACTCTTTGAAACTTCTCTTTTGAAAGTATGTTTATTTTACTAGCTGATTAGTAGGCGCAATGTCCTTAAACTGTTCTATTTTTTATGTAAATGATGACATACCTCACACAGAAATCTTTCCTGACACAGTTCAGTTCTCATTATCATGTTCGTTTTGGCCATGAACATATGCCTAGTTCTGCGAGAGATTTTAAGAATTGAGACCTATACAAGTCTCTTGGAAGCGGCCTCACTTCTCTCTCACATAGATGATATCTTAATCAAGAGTAACCCACATTACTTTTCTCAGATTCCCAATGCATAAGAATCATTAAAAGTGTAGCTTATTCTATTCCTTACAGGTATCAATGTTTCATCATAGGAATGGACAGGGTGGTAATCCCTTATCGTAATTCACTTAAGTTTTTATAGTTAGGTTGTCCCTTTGAACCTAGATCTTGAGATCTCTAGTCAACTAGGTTGATTTTCCTTTGTAAAGACTTATTCTTTTATGGCTTTATTCTCATTCTCCTTGATGACTTCTCTACTAACTCTCTGTTTAACTCCTTGGTTAGCGGATCCGCAATATTATCCTTTGACTTTACATAATCAACAATGATAAGTCCAATTAAGAGTAGTTATTAAATAGTATTATATCTACAACGTATATGTCTAGACTTACTATTATACGTATTGTTTTGTGCTCTTCCAATCTCAGATTGAGTGTCACAGTGAATACAGATTGGTGGCATAGGTTTTGGCCACTTCGAAATATCCTTTGAATTGGCATATCCCCTCAGCCTCTTCACCACACTTATCGAAGGCTATATACTTAGATTCCATAGTGGATCTATTTATTTAAAGGATTCTATGAGATGGTTGCACCTCCTAATGTGAATACAAAACTAATAATAGATTTTGAGTTTTTTATGCTAAATATCTAGTTCGCATCATTGTATCCTTCTATAATTGCTAGATATCTAATATAGTGAAGTCCATAGTTATGAGTATATCTTAAGTACCTTAGTACTCTTTCTATTCCTTTTCAGTGGTAAGCTCACTTATTACTCGTATATCTACTCAATTTACTAACTATGCAGGCTACGTCTAGTCTAGTACGGCTCTTCAATTATATTAGACTTTCAATCACTCTAAAGTACTCTACTTGAGAAATACTCTCGATTATTCTTTGATCGATGCTGACTTGTATCTATCGGTGTTCTGGATATATCAGAATCATCCTTGTTGAATCTTTCAAGAATTTTATCCATATAATGTGATTGACTTAGAACAAGTCCATCCGAAGTTCTTGAGAATTTAATTCCCAGTATCACATTGGCTAAACTTATATCTTTCATGTCAAATCTTGAATTCAACATATCTTTTGTGATACTAAGTTCCTTACATAATTAAAGAGCCAATTATAGCATGATTGTATTGTATTTCATATTAATATCATTATACTCACTTTGTTAATTTGTTGTGATTATTAACCATTGCATATTAAATAATATTTTACAGTGAAATGCTTGAGAAGGCTCTTTAGTACAAGCATGACATGTATTATGTCGACCACTTTAATGTGATTATTCGAACTTTTTTTCCCTATTTGGAAAAGCATGATAAAAGTTTTGAATTTTATTGTGGCACCTAATTTGAGATTATAAATGTGTTGTTATTAACTTATTAATGTTTGACCCAAATTGTTTACTAAGTATATTTGATTATATTTGTTCATTATTTGAAATAATATTGTGTGTATATATATATAGATTCACTTTTATGTTGTGAGTATTTGAATATATTTAATTTGAATAAATAAAAGTGTGTGAGTTTCTTTATGCATAGGATTATTTACATTATTATATTTATGGTTGCCAATCTAATAGGTTTTTTTTTTTTTAAACTATGAGTAGGTTTTTTTTTTTTTTAGCCATTGGATCATCATCTGATGGTGATCCAACGGCTATAATGAGGTGCACGAAAAGACGTGCATCATTAATGTTATTTGTTTCTCTTATTTTTTACAATAAAAAAATGTACATGCTAAATTTTCATTGGCCAAAATGATACATATGTATAGATTAAAAAAAAATACTATTGGATTGGTGCCTTATATTTATATATATATATAGGACTTCTCAATGGTTTCAATTTTTTTGTGACCATGAATGGATACTAAAAAAAATAGTAATAGCATTAAATTTTTTTTTTTTGTGCTGATAAATAGCATTAAATTTTTTTGGCCAACCACCAAACTAATCACCACCGTAGGATATAGATCTAACGGCTTAAACCATTGTGATCATCCATGAGTAAATATTGTTATAACTATTTATATATATATATTTATACGGAAAATGAAGTAAAAAGAAGGAACAGACTTAAGGTGTGTCCGCAGCTCATTTATAAAAATAAGGGTGCTGATCAATTATGCTTATTATCTTTTTTTCTTTCCTCTTTGCACTGTAAGAAACCAATGTCTTCCATCTTCCATACCTTTTTCAAATAATAGCATTAAGCTTGGTCCTCGTTAGTTATTTATTAAGCTAGTATTGGATCTAGAGTACCACTTTGTCTTTTCTTGAAGGTATTTTCTTAATTGTTATTTTCTTATAGTTACTTTCATAGAGCTAAGCTTACGACTTGATTAGGTTCTTTAGCTTAGAATACTCCATTACTCTTGTGCTTATAAATATGCTATGGGATGTGTGTGTATATATATATACAATTAGTTTCTTCCTATTTTATGTGACAAATTAATTGTCCTATTATTTGTTGTGACTTTGGTTGAGGGCCTTGGCATTAAATAACTCGTGTTCTAGTATTAACTCTTGGTTGTATTCCTTATTGAAGTACCTGAATTGGGTAATTTGTTTATCAATATGTTATATAGTGAGAGTTCTTAGTACTATATGCTTACTTATACATTAGACTTATGCCTTATCAAGAGTCAAATCCAAAGTTTGTACTCATTTATCAAGATGCAGAGTTATTATTTGGTTATCAATGAGAATTTGCACTAGAGCAAAATTGACAAATCCTATAATTCTACTTTTTAGCTAATTAGTTTACAAATATACTTTCACATATGTGTGAGTCTTTATTTGTGGTTTATCTACTTACTTTCACAAATCAAAACCAATTATACTATAGTAGTTTCTCCCTTTAGAGAATTATTATGAGGTATACTTGTAAATCTGTAGGGATATCTACTAAATTCAACATTGCTACTTAGGTATAATTTACTCCCTCTTTGTTCTGATGAGAATATTTGTGAAAATTGTAAAATATGTTTATCTTGAATACTTAATATTTTATGTTTTATTATTCATAGCTTGATATATTTATGCTATGTTTAGTTACTTTGTATACCATTTTTCATTCTCATTATCATAAATATTTGAGAATAAGGATATCTTGAAACTAAATTTAAAGTAAATTGTCGATTCTTGTAATGTCACATGCTTAGTGAATAAGTAAATCTATCATTGGTAAATTATTAGGCACACGTCAAATTGTACTTTGAGCGAAGAGCATTTCATAAGACAATGACTTATAAGGCTCGGACGCTAGGTAAATAAAGTAGTCAACTATAACACAAGAATTATATGTTATTTGAATGTCTTATTATGTTTCTATGCTTTGCATTCTGATTTTGAGCATTACCATTAGTATTTCAATTTCAGCATACATAATTGGCATTTATAATATGATATTGTATCATGAGGCCACACATGTTTTACAGAAGAGCTTAAAAAAGGTGATAAGTTTTCTGAAATGCCTTAGTATTATTGTACAAAGCTATATTTATGATAGTAAAGTTAAAACTAAGTAATATTCAGAAAGTTTTGTGCCTTTATCGCAGGGAAGCGGGATGCAGGTTTACAGTTTTAAAGTGGTAGCCCTAGGAGATGGGCAAATTTAACAGGATTAGTCAGATGGTTTGCCATGGTATTCATCCTCCAAGGTATATAGTAGATTACACTACAGTCTCGGCCGCCTTATTTTTTGAGCTCGATGGGGTAACGATGAATTAAGGTTAATAAAAAATACTACTGTAGTGAGGGAAGCTGACCGAAGGAGAGCCCATAGGATATTATCAGTTGAGGAAGCCTTGCAGGCGAGTGTCGAACTGGACAGTGTGCACAAGACAAAGGGGGTCCAAAGAAAATACTTTTTAGCGAAAAGTTAAAGAAAGCATGATTATGCATCAGGTACATTTCATTGAGCAGTATCTCATGCATTACTTTATTTACTGAGATGTGGCTCATTGTAGTCTTGTGTTGTAGGTAAAAATATGTATATATCATTGTAGCTCATTGTAGTCTTGGTATTGTACATATGGGCAATTTGACCACATGTGGACACCCGATTTATATATTTTGTTTACTTTGTAGTCTCTCAATCTAATTGTTTTTATAACCGTTGTGTGGGACCCGTTTACTAGTTTTTATATGAAGTTTCTCACGCTATGTTTATAAATGAAGCCAATTATCTACTAAGTTCTAAAGAAAATGTAAAAATTCAAATTGGCCCACATTTTTTTGAGAAATAATTACAGATATATTATTAGAACATAATGCCTCATTAATAAAAAGTTAATAAACTTCTACTAATAGTATATCAAAAATAAAAGCCTTACATCTTTAGTGGATTTAATCATCTTATTCTTACCATCGACAATAAGCATGTCATCACTACAACAACAACAACAACAACAACAAAAAGCTGCTTTCCATAGCATGCGAAAAATACTATAAAAGGGGTTTCATAGCATTTTTGCGCATGATAGGACAACACCTGTTATTAAAAGTCTCCCTTTTAATAGCATTTTTTGCATGTTATCTCGCTCGCTGTAAAAAGGCTTTTTCATAGTTTTTTTTTGCATGTTGTAGATATTTTATAACGTTTTTAGAATGTTATAGGAACACTTTTATAACATTATTTGACTGCAATTAGATACCTTCAACAACATATTTCTAATGTTGTTTGCTTTTAATAGCTTTCATCTAATGCTTTAGATTTTATATATATCATTTAAATAAGGCTTTAAATGAAGCTTTTCAATTAATACCAATCATGTACATTCATATATAATATAATATAGGATCCAAGAATTACATAATTTAGTAGAAAATTACAGAGTCTCCTTCAACCATCAAAAGCAACACAAATTCAAGTTATTCCTCTTAAAATCATCAAAGTTTGACACTTCCTAATGTAGAATAAGATGAAAAAAGATAGAAAAATAGAGAAAATAGGTATAATAACAAGGAAATTGGTAGAATAGCAAAAGATAAACAAGATAAATAAAAAATTAGATAGATTAGAGAGAACAGAATAAAATCAAGGGAGAGAATTAAGGAGATTTAGACAGAAATAGATAAACGGGTAGAAAAGCATTAGAGAACTAAGATAAGAACTCAGAGAAGGAGATCCATCGGAGGAAAAAACTCAATAATCATTTATTAATTCATCATTGTCTGAAAATCAATTATATAACTAAGCCTATTTATATATAGACAATTAAACTCAACAAAGAAAGTAAATACATTATAGAAACTAAAAGAAGTAGGAAACTTAAATCTAGTTACCCAAAACTAAATAACTAATAATAAATTTAAATAATCCTAAATAATAATAACAATATAATTTCCTAATATATTTATTTCATGTCTACATCATTCTTCCGGAATTTGATTTGAGAACTCGACTACGGCGAATTAAAACTCAAGTACATCATAAACTAAGCTGAAGAGGCAATTCTAAATCTAATTACCTAAAACTAAATAACTCATAATAAATTTATAATAATAACAATATAATTTCCTAATATATTTATTTCATGTCTACATCATTTCCCCATCTAAAAATTAAATCTAGGTGATTGATCTATACTAGAATTTCTAGAAAGCTCTTCACCAAATAGGTTATTCAACTTGTTCTCCAAACCTCTTCACGTCTTCTGCAACATAACATTCACAAACCTGAAAAAATAAACAATACAGAATATTAATTTAACTAAACGATTTATCTACAAGTGATAAAACCCAAGGAATCTTTTTCACTTAATGATTCAGTTTGGCAGAACAAATCAAGCGTACTTGTATACTTGATTTTATTGCTAAATGCTTAAGGGACTAGAGAACATAATTCTTTTATTTCCAGCATTAAAAGAAAAGAAGGGGGTAAACGACCCCTTTTTTCAACCATAATACTACAATCATACTAAAAACTAATATCAAGAATTCACAAACAAAATTATATCTAAAAGAATAAAGTAATTTTAAAACACCAATGTTGTGACATAAGTTTTCAAGCTTCCTAAGGCCATTGCAATAACATAAAGATAATTTAGCTCATAGAGAATTTCCAAAGAATACCTCACTGCAACAACGTCCTATACTTAAAGGTCATGTTTGGTTGGTGGAATGGAATAGGAATGGTAATAGGAATTGTAATGAAGTGGAATCGGAATGGGAATAGAAATGATATTCCATTGTTTGGTTGATTTAATAGAATGGAATGGAATAAGTATTATATTGACTAAAATACCCTTAATTTTAAATGCTCTAGTAGGGCAAAAAGGGAAAGTGATATTTAAAAGTAAAAGCAAAATTTTAGAATCATGATTACATAGTTTTTTGGATGGAATTAGTATTCCACTAAATGATGGAATTATGATTCCAAAAGAATCCTATTCCTTCGTTTAAATATCAAAGCAAATAATGGAATGAGAATGAGAATTTCATTTCAAAGTTGATTCCACCCAACTAAACATACCATAAATACAAAACCAGTCGACGGTCAAAATAGAAACCACAAATTACAATACATAGATACATCCACAATAAATATTTCAGCACACACGATAAATAACAAGCAGATGAAGTCAAAGTGCTTCATCCAAAACTCAACTATGTATAGATATTTAGCACTTAAAAAAATAACCTAATCCCAAAATGAGTGCACTTTCCCACATTAGCAAAACTTTCTAGAAAACACAATAAAGTACTGAAGGTTTTTAGTAATTCCCGCAAGTAAGAGAAAAAAAAAACTATCGTATTCTTTATTGGTACTTGCAAGTCAAAACAGAGTAAAGGACTAGTTTAGAGAATCTTTTCTCCTTTATTATTTCCCTTTTTTTTTTGGCGGCCAACCAAAATGGCAATGTGTGATAAAACTTCTTTTCACAAAAAGACAAAAATAAAAAAGTCTAAATTTCCCCCAAATTTTTCTTGGCTTTACAAATCTTTGTCTAATTAATGCATTAATCCTTTGTCTCATGAAGCAAAGCTTTGAATACATTATTCAACTGTCCTTCCCATCTTTCAACACTAAAAACTGATTAAAGCAATATTATTTGACTATCCTTCCCATCTTTCAACACTAAAATCTGATTTAAAGTTATTATATGAACTTTTTCTTCTTTAATTTTTTCAGGGAAATTTCATATCAAATGCAAAATTTACGACACAGACCTGTTGATTCTTCTATCCACTGTTCTTAAGTCGTTATACGTTATTCAGAAGAGGCCCCCTGAAAACTTCAAGTTTATCAAAAACAAATTGAAATGTCAATAACCTGATAACTTGGAAAGTTCTACATTATTGAAAGATCTTTGTCATGAAAAATTCAATATTATAGCTTGTCACAAAATGTTTAGAAGAGATACAACTATTTCCCTAAGCAAATCTTGGATATTGAACGAAGACAAGTCTCATAAAAATTACTATTTATCTTAATGATATTTCAGTGCAACCAGAATTATGGCGTGTTGTATTTCAGATCCTCGATAAAGATTGCTAAAGAGAGTTGAATTTACCTTTGAGTTTGAGCTTTAACTTCCTAGCTTCAATGGTTTTTAGAGCTGATAATCCAAGACTAACTACAACTTTGCCAACTTAAAACTCTAGCACATTGAACAGAGGACTCTTTTGGAGTTTTCATCACCATTAAAGAGCTTCTCCAACTATGTGCAACCTCGCAACTAGAAGAAAAAAAAAAGCAGAGAACTAGAATCTATGCCAGATGTCAATCATAAAACATCAAAAGATGACTTGATTCTAATTAAGTTGCTAGTTTACCTAGTCCCAAAGTTCAGTTTGGAAAAATTAATAATTGAATGACCCATACAAATACAATCTCCTTGAATATATTAAGAAAGGAACTAAAACAAGCACTAATTGACCATAAAAGCTCTTGTATTAGTTAGATAAAGGAAGGCAAAAGTACTAACCCAAACTTCGCCATTTCAGTGGTAGGAATCTGTTTTGCCAATGACTCATAGAAGATCCTGAGGTGTTCCTTATGTTAATATGAAGCGGAAAAAAAAAGGAAAAAAAAAGGATTAGTGGAATTGTATCACATCAGACATCCTTTCTAAGAAAGAAAAATTTTGACTGCAGAATCATAAACTCTTCAGGAGTATCACCTCTGGCTGGCAAGTTTTACACTTTCTTCTGTTTCATCTTAATAGTAACAATTGTTGCCATTTTTGATTCTAATGCTTTATTATTTTTTACTGTACCTTCACATATGGACTATCAACCAATTCATTATAAAACAAACAAATGTTAGGTTAGTCGTGTAACCTAATATGTGGACCATAGTTTTTTATATCAATTATATAATATAAGGGCTGTCTAATTAAGTGGGGCCATTAAGTGATCTAATTGAGGGCTCATGAAGTTACCTATTTGGTGTGGACTCTGTAATGTGTGGTTACCTAATTCTAGTCCAATAAGGATTGATGGAGTCTCTAGTGGTGACTAGTATATAAGGATATAACTATAGGGTTTTGGTTCCCAAGCCAAATAGAACGTGTGCTCTTCTCCTCTGTCTCTATCAACAGAGAGAGATCTATTAAGCATACATACAGTATTCTAGCTGTGGAAGACCTTCTACCCTCATGCTCTAATCAATCGCTTCCGCTTACGTGATCTCATCCTTGCTGTCAAACACAATGGATTTAGGTTAGTCACGGGTTTCTCTCAACAAATCTTTTCCTGACAATTTGGCATGATAGATCCTAGGATTGTATTTGGTTTAACAATCCATTATGTAAATCTAACAAGTGGTATCAGGAGCAAGAAATTATATTAAATTGCTTAGGATAATCATACATATCTCTATTTTGTGATATCTTTACCTATATGGCTTTCTAGGGTTTAGATATAACATGTATGATTGATGAATTTTTCATGATTTTGTTGAGATATTCAGTGTTTGAGGGTTGAATTCTGAGTTTTGGGTCATAAAGTTTGCAGATTAGGGAAAAAATTGCATCAGGTTTAAGTTACCCAATTTTAAAAACGGGTAATTTACACTAAAGCCGCAACTTGGCACTGCGGCACCACATTGGTGGCACTGCGGCACCCAGGATAGAAAGCTGGCACTGCGGCGCCAACACACTTGAGACGGGTGGCACCACGGCACCACGAAAGTGGTGCTGCAGCGCCACCATATAAACAGATGGCACCGCGGCGCTATGACATTGGCGCTGCAGCTCCACCAATCGGGTTCAGAAAAATTTTTTAGGTCGTTTTTTGACCTATTTAAAGCATACGGTCTCAGTTTTGTGTAGAATTGAGTCGTTTTCGAATCCAATTCAAGGAGTTCCAACCTGAAACTTAACCAATCAAGTTTTGTTTTCTCAACCCACCTTCAGTACGACCCACACTTTATCCGTTGAAAACTCTATTTGGTTCTAAGAGTTGATAAAAGTGCTTAAAACTCAGTTGGTCATCCATAAAGATTTGTGCATTGAAATTTTCAGTTTAATTTTTGGGTACTTTGGTTATTATTTTCTTTGCACTATTCGTTTAAATATTTTAAAATAGATGAATTGAAACAACATGTTGCCAAAGTAACCTCTATTGCGTAAATTTATTTATTTTGAAGTATTTGAATGTTTGTGTATTTATTGTTCATGCGAATAATTACCGGCCCAAAGGAAGGTGATTATTTGGCCGAATAATGAACACACCTGTGGTAATAGATATGTGATGGTTATTAAGTTTCTATGTGGACAGTAAATCGGCCCAAAGAAAGATTTGCTGTCTGACAGGATTTACTGTCAATATTTGATTACTGCACTGAAGAGTACCACTTACAAGTTGATAAGTTGGCCCAAAGGAAGGCTTATTGATGTTGTTCTTGGTATCTTGTGATGGAAGCCCACCTAATATGTTTATATCATGCTAGTGTATTTTATATTGTATGCTTAGTTTATGACATGTTTTAATGTGAGTTGTTATTTTCTGCTTTTGTTCTCTGTTCAGTTTCTGCTTCAAGTATATTTGCTAATTTGAATTCAATTCCTGTGCTTAACGGCACAAACTTCAAGAAGTGAAAAGAGCACGTTATGATTGTGCTCAGTTGCATGGATCTAGACCTTGCACTCAAGAAAGAACAACCTGCTGCTTTTACAGATGAAAGTTCTGATATGGATGTTAAGAATTTTGAGCAGTGGGAACGTTCTAATCACATGAGTCTTATAATCATGAAACATTCCATACCTGAGACCATAAGGGGCGCTGTGCCAGAGGTCGATAATGCTAAGGCGTTCCTTGACGCAATTGCGAAACGTTTCCAAAAGAATAAAAAAGCAGAAACTAGTACCATGTTGAGCAATTTGCTTGCTATGCATTATAAAGGTAAAGGGAACATCAGGGAGTACATCATAGAGATGTCCAATCTAGCTTCAAAACTAAAGGCATTAAAGTTAGAGCTGTCGGATGACTTGCTCGTGCAATTAGTTTTACTATCTCTTCCGCCACAATTCAGTCAATTTAAGGTGAGTTACAACACCTAGAAAGAAAAATGGACTCTTAATGAGCTCATATCTCAGTGTGTGCAAGAAGAGGATAGATTGAAGCGAGATAAGACAGAGAGTGCTCACTTAGCAACAACCTCTCAAGATAAGAAGAGAAAAAGGACTAAGGATAAAGGAGCTGCATATGGGACTTCACATACTAAAGTGTAAAAGAAACAAGATGAGGATTCAGCTTGTTTCTTCTGCAAGAATGCAAGACATGTGAAGAAGGATTGTCCCAAGTACGCCACCTAGCTTTTAAAGAAGGGTAAGCTTCTCAATTTTGTCTGTTCTGAGGTTAATTTTGCTTCTGTACCCAATCATACTTGGTGGGTGGATACCGGTGCCACTACTCACATAAGTATGTCTATACAGGGTTGTCTGAGGAGCCGTCTGCCAAGTGATGCTGAAAGATACATCTATGTAGGCAACGGCGACACAGCTACAGTGGAGGCAATAGGTCTATTTAGGTTACAATTAGGTTCCAGTTTATTTTTGGATTTGGAAGAGACATTTGTTGTACCGTCATTTAGACGGAATTTAATTTCCATTTCAGTTTTGGACA
>JXTC01000081.1:681154-710482 GCA_002914845.1 Trema orientale | reverse complement strand
AGTTCCGGAGTCTTAGAACTGATACATACTGATATCTGCGGACCATTCCCTACGGCTTCATGGAATGGCCAACAGTATTTCATCACGTTCATAGATGATTACTCTCGCTATGGGTACCTATATTTAATTCATGGGAAGTCTCAATCCCTGGACGTATTTAAAGTTTTCAAAGCCGAAGTTGAAAATCAACTCGACAAGAAAATTAAAGCCGTCAAATCCGATCGTGGTGGTGAATACTACGGTAGGTATGATGGATCCGATGAACAACGTCCATGACCCTTTGCCCAGTACCTAGAGGAACGTGGAATCGTCCCACAATACACAATACCGGGGAAACCTAGCATGAATGGTGTTGCTGAGCGACGAAACCGAACACTTAAGGATATGGTAAGAAGTATGATAAGTCATTCCTCCTTACCTGAATCACTCTGGGGAGAAGCACTAAAGACTGCAGTTTATATACTCAACAGAGTACCCAGCAAATCAGTAACTAAAACCCCATATGAATTATGGACAGGCAAGAAGCCTAGTATTAGGCACTTGCATATTTGGGGTTGTCCAGCTGAGGCAAGGCCGTACAGGCCACATGAAAAGAAACTGGACTCAAGAACAATAAGCTGCTATTTTGTTGGCTACGCTGAAAGATCCAGAGGTTTCAAATTCTATGATCCTTCTAATAAGTCCTTTTTCGAGACGGGTAATACGAGATTCCTTGAGGATGTTGAGTTTGAGGGGGGAGATAAGGTTAGGGATATTGTCTTTGAAGAGGAATATATTTCTCTTCCTACAGTTGCCATTGGAGGTGATCAGGCTCTTTTGCCTGATATTATTCAAGAAGGAAATCCAGAAATTCAAGACAATATTCCGCAACTCTCTGTCCCACATGAGGAAGTTGCTCCTGAAGAGCAACCTCAACAACCTCAAGAGGAAGTGCCATTAAGGAGATCTACTAGGGAAAGGAGAAGTGCGATTCCGGATGATTATATCGTCTATCTCCTAGAACATGAGTTTGATATAGGAGTGGAAAATGATCCAATCAATTTCACATTTTCCACTCAAGCCAAACAAAGTTCAAAATCCCAACAGTAGATCACTGCCATGGAAGATGAGATGAAATCCATGAAAGACAACGACGTTTGCGATCTTGTCGAATTGCCAGCAGGAAAGAAACCTATTGGTTGTAAATGGATTTTTAAAACCAAAAAGGATTCTAAAGGCAATATCGAGAGATATAAGACTCGTCTAGTTGCCAAGGATTTCACTCAGAAAGAAGGCATTGACTATAAAGAGACTTTCTCTCCAGTTTCTTCGAAAGACTCTTTTAGAATAATTATGGCACTAGTAGCTCATTTTGATTTAGAGCTACATCAGATGGATGTAAAGACTGCATTTCTCAATGGTGATATTGAGAAAACGATTTATATGGTACAGCCATAAAACTTTGTAACCGAAGATCCAAAGTCTATGGTTTGTAAACTAAAGAAATCCATTTATGGTCTCAAACAAGCATCCCGTCAATGGTATCATAAGTTCCATCAAGTTATTTCTTCATTTAGTTTCGAAGAAAATTCGGTAGATAGATGCATTTATCACAAGTTCAGTGGGAGCAAATGTATCTTCCTGGTCTTGTATGTCGATGACATACTTTTGGCAAGCAACGATATAGGCTTACTGNTACACCGAGATCGCTCTCAAGGCATTCTTGGATTATCACAAAAGAGCTATATCGAGAAGGTGCTTGATAGATTTGGCATGAGCAAATGTGCCCCAAGAGATACACCCATTGCTAAGGGTGATAAATTCAATCTCATTCAATGCTCTAAGAATGAGTTTGAAGCTAAGGAAATGCAAAAGATCCCTTATGCATCTGCAGTAGGGAGTCTGATGTATGCTCAGGTGTGTACGCGTCCGGATATAGTGTACATAATTAGAGTGTTAGGCAGATATTTAAGCAACCCTGGTATGGATCACTAGACAGCAGCAAAGAGGATTTTGCGATATTTACAGAGAACAAAAGATTACATGCACACTTATCGGAGATCTGATCATTTAGAGATCGTGGGGTATCCCGACTCCGATTATGCTGGATGCCTAGATAGTAAGAGATCCACTTCAGGCTATATTTACCTGCTTGCCGGAGGAGCTGTATCATGGAAGAGTATTAAGCAGACGCTCACAGCTTCATCCACTATGGAGGCAGAGTTTGTAGCTTGTCATAAGGCATCGAATCAAGGGATATGGCTGCGAAATTTTATCACCGGGCTGCGAATTATCGATAGCATTGAGAAGCCATTGAAGATTTATTGTGATAATAGAGCCGCCGTCCTATATTCTAATAACAACAGAAGCTCGTCAAAGTCTAAGCATATAGACATTAAGTTTCTAGTTGTTAAAGAAAGAGTTCAGAGTCATTTAGTATCTATAGAACATATCGGAACTAACTCCATGTTGGCGGATCCGCTCACCAAAAGTCTAACGCCTAAGGTGTTTCATGAGCATACTACTCATATGGGTGTTGTACCATTTAAAGATGTTCAGGAATAGTGGGAGTTAGATTTTACGAGTTCTCTTGTGATAGACACATTTATTATTTGATATCAATAAAGTGATGGTTTTCTTTTATACTCTGAATTTATATTTTATTTTCTTTCTATCTGCTGTTTTGCATAAAGTTGCTGTTTTGCATAAAGAGAAAGACTAAGGTTGATTTGTTGGAATCATAAAGAATGACCAAATAGAAATAGGCATGTAAGATCACTTTTCGTGTAATTTTCATGCCACACATCCATACTTGATCTGTGTCATTGCGTGTATTGATTTGGTAATCATTGATGGGTTTAGTTGCCTATCTAAGTGCAACGAAGGCCGCTTTGGTTTCGTGTTAATATACAAAACGGTTCAGATTGTCTTAAGGGGTAATTTCTTAACAGGCAGCAATAAAGTGCGCACTCAAGTTTTCATTATATAATTGTCTCAGGAAAAACTTATGTAGCCCAAGTGGGAGATTGTTAGGTTACTCGTGTAACCTAATATGTGGGCCATAGTTTTTAATATCAATTATATAATATAAGGGCTGTCTAATTAAGTGAGGCCATTAAGTGATCTAATTGAGGGCTCATGAAGTTACCTATTTGGTGTGGACTCTGTAATGTGTGGTTACCTAATCCTAGTCCAATAAGGATTGATGGGGTCTCTATTGGTGACTAGTATATAAGGATATAACTATAGGGTTTTGGTCCTCAAGCCAAATAGAACGTGTGCTCTTCTCCTCTGCCTCCATCAACAGAGAGAGACCTATTGAGCATACATACAGTATTCTGGCTGTGGAAGACCTTCTACCCTCAGGCTCTAATCAATCGCTTCCGCTTTCGTGATCTCATCCTTGCTGTCAAACACAATGGATTTAGGTTAGTCACGGGTTTCTCTTAACAAATCTTTTCCTGATAATTTGGCACGATAGATCCTAGGATTGTATTTAGTTTAACAATCCATTATGTAAATCTAACAACAAAACAATCACAAATCAAAGGAACCAATCAAGAAATCCTAAAATAGCTTTGTTCTGTTGGAAACTAACCATGAAAATAAATAATTCCATTAACCCAAGTATGGAAACCGATCAGAACGATTTTTTTCCCAAGCTCAAAAGATAAATTATAACCAAATCACAAAAACTAATCACAGGATACAAATGAGATTACCTCTGATATTATAGAAGTTGTGATACATTGCAGCTTGGAATGAATTAATAGTTAAAACTAAAATTATTAGTTACTACTCGTGCATATATAGAAGTGAGGGATATTCAGTTCCATTCAATAACAAATACATCTCATAGAAATAAACCTACTTAACTCACAAACCAATAAAATCAAAGGTACCCACATGCCAAAAAAGCCTCAAACCCTAAATATCTTGTTAATTACGCCTAAATTTTTAATTGGGATCCCTATGAAAAATGAAACCTAATTTTCCAGACTCCAAACAGGGGGAAAGAATAGTGTAAAAAGAGAGCAGGAAATTAGCAAAACTATATCTCAACCAGACCACCATTAAAAGGAAAAAAAAAAAAAAAAGATGTTAAAATTTTAAGAGAAATCATCAAGCTGAACACATAACAGATCCTGATGACACAGGTAGTTATAGAACGAAGATATTACCTCCTGAAGTTTAATTGTTCCAGCAACAGCTACCAAACTCTCATGTCCTTGCCTTTGGTCCATCACTATATTACCTACTGTATCATTCTCCACAGTGAAATCCAAATTATCAATAGATGACATATTATCAGTTATTTGTGCTAAATGTTCACTATCAGGCAGCAAGAAAGAAAGGAAGAAAAGAATTGATTTATTTTCAACAAAAAGTTAGCAACTGAGTCTCAGGCCACGTTTGGTGTGCTGTATTGTATTGTGATGTATTGTATTGGATTGGATTGTATTGTATTATTTTATTACAATACTATGTTTGGTTTTGTATTTGTATTAAGATGTTGTATTAAAAAGATAATTTTGAAAAATATCATTTTCAAAAATTTATTTAGGAACATACCATTTTCAAAAAATATTTAAAAAAATACCACTTGTAAAATTACCACTTTTATAAAAATGATTTATGAAAAAGCTACTTTTTAGATATCAATTAGAAAAATACCATTTTCATAAATTTATTTAGAAAAATACCACTTTTGAAAAGAATAAAGTAATGTGAGAGAGAAAGTAATAAGAGAGAAATTGAGAACAGAAAAAGTGAGGAGAGTGAGTATTATATAATATTACATTAAGGTCATGTTTGGCACACTGTATAAGGACTCTGTATTGTATTAATTAAACATAATACTGTGTTTGATTGTACCTTTATATTGTATTATTTAATACGACATCAAAATTTAATACAATACGGAGAGTATTATCTAATACAGAATAAAAGGTCTGTATTACACTGTATTACATAATTTTAACTTTAACGTAATATTGTACAATACTTACTCTCCTCACTTTTTATGTTCTTAATTTCTCTCTCACATCACTTTATCCTTTTCAAAAGTAGTATTTTTCTAAATAAATTTTTAAAAGTGATATTTTTCTAAATTTATATCTAAAAGTGGTTTTTTCGTAAATAAATTTTTTGAAATCGGTAATTTTACAAGTGATATTTTTCTAAATATTTTTTGAAAATGGTATTTTTCTAAGTAATTTTTTAAAATGGTATTTTTCAAAATTAACTTTTTAATACAACATCTTAATACAAATGTAAAACCAAACATAGTATTGTAATAGAATAATACAATACAATACGGCGCACCAAACATGGTCTAAAATTAAAATTATGTAATACAGTATAATACAAACCTTTTATCCTGTATTAGATTTTATCCTGTATTAGATAATACTCTCCGTATTGTATTAAATTTTGATGTCGTATTAAATAATACAATACAAAAGCAGAACCAAACACAGTATTATGTTTAATTAATATAATACAGTCCTTGTACAGTGTACCAAACATGACCTAATCAATGAATTATGATGAAGATTAATAATGAAGGCCAATCACTCTAAGGTATCTGGTCAAAGAGTGTGTCTAGATTTTTTAATGTACAACATGGTATATCTAAATGTTAGTATACATGTTAGTCGCACATTTGCAACTGATATTGCAAAAAATATCAATCAAGGGGTAGAGGATCTGTAACTGTAGACACTATAACTTTACTAACTTAGGTCCTTTAACCTGAAACAACGAATAAACAAAAATTACCCGAGTCTCTGTAACAATATAAAATCTGCTTACATTTCATGATTCTAATACCATAAGAGACAAGAATAAACGCCAATAAAATACGGTCTGTGAATCAAAAGCAAGATATGTAGATCAAATTTATGTGTATATGTATAGGAAGAAGAATCTTCCTAGTTAAATTTTTCAAAAGAAAAAAAAAAAAGAAATTCATCGACCACAAATCATTAGATAGGTGAAGAGGGGATAAATGATAGACATGCCTAAGCGAAATTGACGAACACATGAGTAAATGAGAGGGGATGGAACCAGTCGAACTTAGCAAACCTGACACATAAAATCACGGAGTAACCCCCAAATTCAACCAAATCACAAGATGAAAATGGAAAGAAATTATAGATCCACAACCTTTGAACTGAGAGAAATAGAAGAAATTATTAGAAACAAGTTGCCAGAATCCAAAAACTAATATATATTTCTGTTGTTTTTACTTAAAAAATATAATTACTTAATTTGAGAACTTGATCATATTCTTCAGTGTCCTTGTTCAATGCCTCACCCAATTCTCGCTACAGGGCATTCTTCAAAAAAGAAATCACAATAGCTTTCAGAAAACTTTCATTGTTTCTTGTGATTTGGAAAAGAATCCACAATGGTTTCTAAGAAATTTTTATGGTTTCCTGTGCTTTACTTAGCTATAGGGCACTCTGCTAAAAGGAAATCACGATGATTTTCTGTGATTTATTTAACTACAGGACATTCTGCAAAAAAGAAACCACAATGGTTTCCTAGAAATGTTCATGGTTTCATGTACTTTACTTACGTACAGGATATTCGGTTAAAGGAAACCAAACTAGTTACCAAGAAACCTTTGTGCTTTCCTGTGATTTACTTGCGTACAGAGCTTTCGGCCAAAGGAAACCAAACTAATTTCTAGGAAACCTTTGTGGTTTCTAGTGATTTACTTACTTACAGAACATTCCACGAATAGGAAACCAAATTAAACCAAATTGGTTTCCAAGAAACCTTTGTGGTTTCCTATATAAAAAAAAAAATTAATAATAACTTATTTACTAAAATGTCACCGGATTTTCTAACTTTCAAAGTATTTAGAAAAATACCATAAAAAGGTCGTACGAATTTTTATTATTTTTGAAAGGTCGTAAATTTGGTATTATTTTTTGAAAAATAAGTATAAGTGTCCAAAACCCTTTATAGTACACTATATAACCTTTTTTCAACAATTCTATTGTGAAGTGCAATAAAATGGTATTGTTGTTCCCTAAAAAAAAAAAAGGTATTGTTGTTGCAGTGCATCAGCGTAGTAATTGACTCCTTCTTGCCTTGAGGTCATAAATTACTTGACGATGTGATTGAGGATTACTTGACTTCGGATTAAGAATTATTTGACCTACGACGTCTAGATTTTCATTACAAAGAAGATGAATAGTTTGGCAAAAGAAATATAAGTATTTAAGCACAATAATTTCTAGATCATTATTATAGATCTCCTTCAAAATGTTGATTAGTTATTATCAAATAATATCAAAGCTTTCATTAAATAAAATACATATTTTACCTTATCCTCAAATGCTAAAGTTTCCCATAATCCAAAGAACAAGCTTTGATCTTTTTCCAATTTCTTAAAGGACTTGGGTGAAAAATAACAGAGAGGAAGATAGAAAGAATACTGCAACAATTGAGGAAATGAAGTGAAATAGCGTAGAGAAAAGAGAAGAAAAAAAAAAATGGAAAGAATGGCAACTTTGGAATGTCTTTGGGTCCATTTGGTTCGCCTATTTGAATGGGTGTATTTGAATAGAAATTGTGGAATGTGTTATAGTTGGAATGAGAGACATTTAAATGGAAAAAATAGTGGAATGTGTTGTAATTAGAATAGGAGCATTAGAATGGACCATTCAAAAACACCTCTTCCCCTCCATTCTCATTCAAGATACAAAAAAACCATTCCAATGGTTAACTTTTTGGATGGACTATTTGAATGGAAAACTGAATTGTTGAAGCAAACACACATTCTAAAAAATCATTTGAAGGGAAAAACTGAATTGTTGAAACAAACACACATTCAAATGGATTTTCCATTCCAATGAAATGGAATAATTGAAACAAACGAGGCCTTTATTTCTCTCTCTATCAAGTCTCACAAAAGTAAAAAAGCCGGTTTTATCCATATCCAAAACACTTGTTCTTCCTAAAAATATCAAATAGGGGCCAATCTAGTCCTATCCACGAAAAAGGTCTCACATTTACTAACAAGAATTTGACATGGATAGTAGTATTTTAAATTAAAATAATTTTTTTAGACTGTTTTAAAATTGGGTTTTTTAGCAATGTCACAGACCCACAATATTCTATAATGTAGGTCATACTATCTGTGACAGTAACCATAGTCACAGATTATGTGACTCCCTTGCAGAACATTGGGATTTTACAAGAAAAGTTATTTTTTAGAACACTCATAGAAAAGTCACTTTAGCCGAAAATACTCATAGCCAAGTCCATTTCTCTTTACTATCTTATAGCAGAAACTCATATTTTCTAATAACGGCTTACTTGGATTCGCTTTATTTTTTTTTTTCTGTGTTTTTATATAAAAGATGGATTTTTTTCTTGAAAGTTTGCATGGCAACCTTATTTCTGTTTTTTGTTTTTATAATTTGTTATGAAATTCAAAAAAGAGTAACAAGAAATTTATAATACAATTATTTCTTTAAACAAATACAAAGTATATTTGACTATCTGTCTCAGTAATTTCACTTTTTTTATTTTAGAAATAAATAGTAAAATAAAGTTTGTTAAGCGTGTTTCTTATTTTTAAAAATTAAAAACTAAAATAAAATTTTTGTTTCTATTTTCAATTTAATTAAACAAAAAACTAGAAGTGGATACAAGTAAGTCCTAAATGGTGGTTGATGAAAAAATAGATGTGTCAATTCTATTTTCTATTTTTTTGAACAAATTTTCCAAGTTATTTATGTCTATGAAAATAAATGAATGTATAACATCAAATAAATAAAAGTAGCTCTATTGTTGTCCTTCTTTTTTTTTTCTTCCCCACCCTTCTAAGTAATGGGGAGCTATATTGACTCCCCTAGTTGTTATAAAAGCACCCATTGCATTAATAAAATGAATATAAATGACAATTTAAAATAAGTAAAACTTTTGTGCACCCTATGTTACCTTTTCCTGCACTATTTCAACGACATCTACTGCTCATCCTTTCACACCTCTTTCATGTTATAACAATGCTTCAATTTTTTGGTTTGTTTGCAATTTCAGTTTGTTAATTGCAATAAAAGTCTTTTTGTTTCAACATGAGAAGTTATGCTAACAAGGAAAAATAAGAATGCAGTCAAACAGATTACAAGTAATACCTTATATATCATTTAAGTACTTCAAGCTTGTTTACAGGTTTATAAAGGTTGAAACATAACCGTCACATTGTGGCACTTGGCCTCTACAAATCCATATGAAAGATTAAATAAAAGGAATTTGGGATTTGGTTGGCATTGAAATAGTGCAGAGAAATGCCATTATGGTAGCTCTTAGGCTCTAACTTAATCCAAATAACAAATTCTCAGAGTAGGGACGTTTCAATTTTGTGTTTGGGATTTGGATGGTTTTCTTTTTTAGTGTTTATATTATATATATATACACAAATTTGTTAACTTAGGCTTTAGTTTTTGATGTTGCAAGATTGATGGGTGCACAAACAAAATTAAGGGTAAAGTTATAATTAAAAATTAATTTTTAAGAAGGAGGGGTGCTTTTATGCTTGTTAAGGATGTCAAAATCCCCTAAGTAATTCATTATTTACAGAAATATCATTTTGTAAATTGATATAAATGACTTCACATAACATTAAACAATAAAATCATATTTCTTATTACACACCTCCTTCATATAAAAAGGAAATCTGGTTATTGTACATTTAATTTTGCTATAAAATTTTCCTTATTATATTCTTATTCCTTTATATAGTTTTCACGTTCCTTAAAATCTCCCATCTCCGCTCCAATATTTTCTTTTTTTTTTCAAAAAAATAAAAAGAAAAAGAAAAAGGAAATAATGAATCCTTTAATTACCCATTAATTATATAAAAAGTAAAACTAAAAACTGTAAGTCTTTTGTTTAATTTGTATGCACACTATTTTTTTTTACTTGTCTTTCTTAAATTATATTCATGTATACATATACAATTTCTTGATGAGTTTTTACTTTGTTTGTTTAAGGATATTGATATAGTTATTTATACTCCATTTTGCTTATTTTCATTGTAACACGTAATACAAAATTTTTTTATTGGAAAAAAAAAGTAAAAAAGTGTTGATTTATGCTATTAATTTTACGTTTCTTATATATATATTTTTTTCATAATATATATTTTGAACAAAATAAAAAACTCATGGTAATGTTTTATACGACTATTCACCAAGGAAGCAATATACATCAAAATTTTAAAGAAGTCAATAAAAATAGAGAAAAAATAAAAAAAAGAGGGGGTTTAAAATACTGATGGTTAGTAAAGTACTTGGAGGGTGGGAAAATAAATGTTTTCAAAAATATTAATTAGTGGGTACTTTTGTACTTAATGAAAATTAATAAAAATTAGGAGGTATATAAAAAGAAATTTCTCAAATTTATAATTTATGTGAGATGTATCTACAGAGAGGGTGGGAATATAAAAAATGGGCAGCAATTTAGGCAACGACTTAATAACACGACTCGAAAACGATACAAAATTAGATGATTTGGGTTTGTCTTAAATATGTACAAGTCAAAATATGTTAAATCCGATTAAACACGATTAAATAATATGTTAAAAGCAAGTTAACCTGCTAAACTCGAAATTGACTCGTTTAACACGATTAAATTTTTTGAGATTTTGTATTATATTTTGTGTATTACGACTTAAAACCTCCCTTTATGTTTTATGTACTAAAACTTGAAAACTTATTCTGGTTTAAAACTTTGGATTGGGTATTATATTTATTTGATTTATTATGGGTGATTAGTTATATTAAAAATATTAAATAAGTTAATAGATTATATTAGGATGTAATGGAAATGTGAAATAGATTAGCATGTTAATAAGTTAATAGATTGTGTCAGATTGAATTAAATATAACATATTTAACATTAACATGTTAAATTAAGTTTAATTAATAGGCTAAATAGTACACATGTTAGCATGTTGTATTAGGTTGGATACAACGGAAATGCGATATATTTAAATAATGTGTTAAATATGTTGTTTATAGGTTAATCTATTTATGCTCTATTTATTTAGCATGTCAGGTCTAAGTTTAAAAATGATGACATGAAAAATAAACGAGTCGGGTTTGAATTAGTAGTTGCTTATTATACATATATTTAGACACGATATAAATATGACAAATATATTTAGACATGATACAAATATGACACGATAATACGAATTGTCACCGGATGAATAAAATAATTAAATAAATGAAGGAAAAGAAAATAAGGGAAAATGTTATATATATATATATTTTTTTTAAGAGGGAAAGCGCTATTTATGTTGCAATGGAAGACAACAATAGGGAGAGAAAAAAAAAATAGAAAAAACTTCGACAGGTACTGAGTTTTACTGACTCTCTGACTAAAAGAGACCCCACTTCTTAAAGGAAAAAAAAATTCAAAACCACGATTCTCCTAACCTCACGGCCAATCTGGCATCCACGACCAAACCATACCGTCTGTCGATTGAATAACATGGGTACCTACTGTTTACGTGGCACATGATTAAGGCCCCTGTGGTGGATATCACACGACAGGCAGTGAGGTTAGTAAGGCATCTATGACTTTACGATTACTAAATCCGTAATAATAATATCCAAGAAAATAACAAATAATAATTATAATAAAAATCCGGAGAGAAAGAAAAGGGATTAATATTAATATTATTATTATTATAGAGATTTCTTCTGTGTATTATGTATATATACAAAGAGACATATATACAAAGAGAGAGAGAGAGAGAGAGAGAGGAACAAAAGGGTTTTTGTGGTGTTTGGTGATCGGGAAAATTTGGAGTGAGAGCCGCAAAGGAGTGTGTTTGTTTTCGAAAGAGCGAGAAAGTGAGGGAAAATCTTTCAAGCAAGAAAAGAGAGAGAGAGAAAGAGAAAGAGGGAAAGGGTATGGGTAGTGAAAGCAAGAACGGAGTAGGGTTAGGGGAGCTGTCCCCGGCGACGAGGAAGATGATACAGAATCTGAAAGAGATTGTCAGTAACTGTACGGAGTCGGAGATCTACGCCGTCCTTAAAGAATGTAATATGGACCCAGACGACGCCGTTCAACGCCTACTCTCTCAAGGTTCCCTTCCTTCTTTTTTCTTTTTTTCTTTTTCCTTTTTTTTTCCCTTTCACACTTTATTTATTTATTGTATTTTTTTTTGTTAATTTCGGGGATGGAAGACCGGGAAGGGTACTAGTTTTTTTGGGGGGTTTTTTATTTTTTGGTTATTTGTGTTTGGCTGATGAGAATACTTGAGCAGATAAGAGAGAATATGGTAGAAAGTACTATTATAAAAGTAGCCGAATAATGTTTTACTCAGAGGTCGGGGTTTTTCTGGGACCGGTAAATTCTTTTGCTGGGACTGTATGAGATTTTTATTATCGAATACATATTATGTTTTTGAGGTCAATATTTTGATAAGTGACAAAGAAATTTTGATTTATGTTTTATATATTTTCTTTTTGGTTGAAGTTTGTTTGAGTAGTGAATACGAAGAGTCAAAGAAATTTGTACTCGGATTGAATTTTTTTAGGGAAAAAATCTTATCCATATATATATATATATATATATATATATATATATTCGTCTTATGTTGTTTCAAACAGTTTAGAATCTTTGTCCATCTCTTCTGTGCTATTTTACACAAATTGAAACAATGTAAGAAGATTTAAGAAGTTTTGAATATTTTCTTTGCTTCCAATTTCATTTTTCTTTGTCTTGAAATTTTCATGTAGAAAATTAGGAGATAAGTTTGGAAAACTTGGAGCCAACTGGGAATTTGTTGGTTTTAGAAAAGCCTTATAGAATCTATACATATATATAACATTTATATTTGACGACGGAGCCAGAGGTGTGCTTCGGTATAAATTTTTTTTTCTTAGTTTTCTTTTATTGGGTTGGGCCATTTTGGTTAGTAATGCATGAAGCTCGTAATTGAATTTGTCGTGTGTATAAATGTTCTTTAAAGTTATGATTGAACTAGTAATTTTCAATTGTGTAGATACTTTTCACGAAGTGAAGAGCAAACGTGAAAGAAGAAAAGAGGTATTATGTGAAAACACGCACAGTTCTGTTTCGTTTTCCTTCCTTTTTCACTCTACTTCTCTTAAACACTAATTGACTTAACAAGTGCTACAAAGACTGTTCCTGCGAAGTAATATGAGTTATGGTTTAAATAAACAGAATAACTACTGTAAGCTGTCATTGCTATCTCCTAGTGGTGTGCTAGTACATCAGTAATTACTATTCATTTCACCGATTCAGAATTTTTTTACTACAATCTGTTTCTGTGCTTTATGTACGCACCATGTTGATTATTTTCCAGTGTGCTAGGCATATTGTCATGGTTAGTAGGGTCCTCTTTAATTTCTTTGTAGCCTTCTGTAATTTGATTCTTATTTCTTTGCATTTATAATTTATATTGATCATTTTTTTATTTTTCTTGGTGTAAAATGTCCTTCAGATGAAGGAGACCCAGGAATTAAGGCCTCGAGTTACATACAGTGGTTTAACTCGTGGAATTAAAAGTTCTAGTGAACGCAATATCGGATGGGGTGGATCAATTCAAGGCAGTTACGAGGGTATGTTCAGCCTAATATCACTGTTTTGCATATGCATTCCCTCGTGGCTGATATTATCTCTGTCCTCTCTCTCCGTATATATTTCTTAATTTGCTTTGTGGAATTCTGCTTTGTTAGAAATTGGTAATGTTGCGTACAAAGGAGATAATGTGTCGGTTGCTCTGTCGCTGTCTTCTCATGTAAAAGGGGGAACTATAAATCAACAACCTTCATTTAACAGGTTGGTTCTGATTTTCTTAATGAATTCTAGTCTATGCTTCTTTTCTGCCCTTCTGGCAATTGTAGGAGAGTGGAATGGGGTTTGAAACTAGAAATTCTATACTTCATTTTGTTTTGGTTCCTTGGCATGTTGAAGTCATAACATTGAGTAAGCAATATTTTCTAGTGACTTAGAATTGTTCGTTTGTGGTTCAAACACAGAAATATGTTGGTAGTAGGAGCAATGAGGGGGATCCTCATTTCGTTGTGTTGTTTCCTCTGGTAGGAATCAGGAAGGAAAGGGAATTTGTCAATGTTGTGATTTCGTTTTGTATCAATATACTTATCAATTATTTAATGGCTCACTTAGAAAACTGGCGGCTTGAATAAATAAACTGGAAAACAAACTACTACATAGGGTATGGCACGTACTTTTAATTTTTTTGTTTCTTAGACCGAGTTAGTCTTTATTGCGATTACCTACATGGAATATTTGGCATTAGGCAAATGTAACGAGCATCTCTTCATATGTTTTCAACCTTGCCTGTTGAATGTTCTCAAGGATACATTTTATGCTCTTATGTAAATTAACAGTAATACTCTGTGGTACTAAATTTAATTATTCTAAATTATTTACTGCTCATCATTTGTTTTTAAAGTAACAAACCACAATCGCATAATGTTTGTTATTTGATTTCTCGTCCAAGTGGCTAATTTTCAATTGTAAGTAATCCTTGCATATCTGTTGCAGTGATTCTTTTAATACTGATAGTAGAGGACAGTCAATAGGAACAGGTGATGTCATCTCCACAACTTTGCAACCCTCTCCTGGTCCTGGATGTTGGTCTGCGTGGTCAGGGTCAAGTGGTGGACATCTTTCTATGGCTGACATTGTTAGAATGGGTAGACCTCCCTCTAAGTTCTCGCCTAATGCATCTGAAACGTCTTACACAAATCAGGATGCAGGTACAACGAACTCAGATCATTACTATGAGAATCCCTCCCAAGTTCTGGCACCTAACCAAGCAGAACTCCCCCGTGATCTGCATCCTAAAAAAGCTTCTAATGTATCAGGAACGATTTACAAGTCAGGCAATACAATTGGCCAAAATGCTTTTGTAGATGGACAGCATGTGGTTGAGCGACCAACAGCTGCTAGTTCTTCATCAATTTTAGAGGCATCTGTTGCCCTGGATTCTGACATGTACTCCAGTCAGTCCAAATTCTATGGTAATGGATCTGAACTATCTAGGAACTGCGATTCAGAAAATATTCAAGCATCAGAGATGCAGTTTACTAATGAAAAGATCATTTCAGACAACACTATCTCTGTTTATGACTCCAATAGACAGAAAATTGTTACAAATGTTGTTGGAGCATCTCAATCCGATGATTCGGAAACAGGCAGTGCTTCCAATTTGTCCGATCCAAGTTATCCTGCAGCTTTGACAGATAATGATGTTGTAGCCGCCAAGTTGCAACACCTAAGTTTAGGGAAGGAGGACCCAGAAAATGACTCAACAGTTGTCCTTCCGGGTCATCTGCAAGCTTTGGCAGCTGATTGCTCGCATTTGAGTTTTGGGACATATAAATCGGGAAACAACTCTTCATCGACCGGGTTATTACAATCTAATCAGTTAAAAGAGGGTGATCTGCAAGAAGCGTCTACAACATTAGATGGTTTTCCAGCTGGGCATTTGGAGACAAGGTATGGGCGCTTTCACTTAATTTCAGTATATCTTGCTTCATGTGTTACGTCTTCTTCTTCTTATTTATTTATTTTTTAAATTCGCAGGAGTATAGTATATGATGTTGATGAGTCCAATAGATCCTTCTATAATACTCATAGAGCAATTGCAGATGCTAGACATTATGATTTACGATCAGAGCTGATGAAGCAGAATGTCTCTGAAGCTTCCCTTGGAAGTGAATTCATCAAGCCGTCTTTGCATGATTATAATGTCATTAACCGAGCAACTCCCGAGTTGTCTTTTGCAAGGACACAACCAAACATTAGAAATATTTCAGTCCAGAATGAAAGAGTATGTTGCTAATCAGTAAATATAGAGTTCCTTCCACTTTGCATTTGCAGATCATTTGTATTTTATTTGTGGTTGATCTTATTGGTTCATTTTATCGATAAGTGGTTGTTCTGTTTTTCTCGTCTTCTTCTAGATGATGCTTATGTATCTTTTTTGAAACCCTGCTAAAGCTTTTATTAAGCTAAATATGGACATGTAAAACCTTTATTATTGAAATACATTAACTTTATGGTTAAGAGTTAAGTTCTCTTTTGTTTTACTGGATTTGATCTGCAGTTGTTTGACGATTTGTATAGACATTCTTGAGTGAGTTGTATACTTCTCTCATTTTTAACGATTTCCTTTTTCTTTAAGTCTGTGATTTGTTTGTTTTCTATCTTCTACTGGTGTTAAAAATTAATCTTATCATTCTACAGGATAATATTTAGAAATTTGATTACACAGATTTGTTGTTTCTATTGCCAATTTTGTATAGGCTGATTGTATTTTATGCTTGTTATGGGATCAGTGTTTGCAGGAACTTTGTTTGATGTACCTTCCTTTTTAAGTTGATTGAACATTCAACAATGGTTTGATACCTGTTATTGTTTTCTTACTGCAGACAACTTCAAATGCTGAACTAAGTGATCTACTATTGTCACACATCCAATCATTACAAGGTTCTGATCATCTCCAACCGCAGTTCCCTATGACGCAATCCATATCCTCAAGGCACAGCAATACAGAGCCATCCATAAGCAGTCCAACCATCTCCTTTTCAGAGGTGAGCTAGGAATGGTCTTTTGTGCTCTTCAATGATGTGATCTATGTAATTTTTTGTCAATCAGTATATTTTCTTAGTTGGTCAAGTTAAATAACAATATCTATTGCTTATTGTACATGTACCAGATAAATTTTTGGATGGAAGTAAAGCATATTGGAAAGACTTGTATTGTTAATTTAATTCCCAAGTTTCAGATGCATTTCATTTTGTATTTTATTTCAGTTCTGTGGTTTAAGAAAGATTGAGCTGGTATCTGACCACATATTTGTAGCGGATTATCCTTTTATTGAACATTTGTCAAGCTATAATTTTTGTTGCATTACGTCTAAATAAATGTTGGTTTTGATTTTCCCTCTTGTGCGGTGGTCTCACACCTCCAAGCAAATATATCTGGTCGCTCTTTCAGTGATTTTTTTTTTCCTCTTATAGATTTCTGCAAGTTTGATTAAGTGATCATGGATAAAATAACCATATGTTCATGTAACAGGTTAGGAAACCACCGGGCACCTTTTCATTATCTGTACCATCTTCTGTACTCCCTCAGCATCGTGTAGCACATTCATACTCTCAACCTACTCTTCCCTTGGAACAACCGTCCAACAACATGATTGGCTACTCCGGCCTACCTCAGAGCTATTCACGTTTGCCCTCGACTTTCAAGCAAGCATATGCAGGTGGTGATGAGTTGCAGCGGTCCCTGGCTGACCTGAAGTACAGCGTTCCAAATTATGGAGCATCAATGAACAGATTTCCTGAGGTTTCTGCTACTGCTGGTTATGGAACGTCTAGCAATGTTCCTGGAAGCTATCTGCACACCTCATCTGCTTCTCCTATGATCAATAGTAGCTATGGTGATGTCTTCCATCCTCAGTACAAGGACAGAAACCATTTCACTCCTCTTGAACAGGTATAGAGAAAGAGAGGAGAAAGGAATGAATAATGCTAGCTATTGTTTTTATGATTTTTCTGTTAGTGCCTTAGCAAATGCATTTGTAGTGCTGGTGCTATTTTTTTTTTTTTTTTTGTCTTTTTTTTTTCCCCTCCTCTGGGGGCCTGTTAGTTTGCACATTTATTGGAGTAGCATTATGCAGTGTCAGATCAGCCGTTTAATTGGAAGTAAAGATATTAGATACTGTAAACTAATGTTTACTGTAAAATAATGTTTTTCATTTGCTGCTGTGCTTCTGATATAATCTCCTGACATCGTCTTTTGACCTTATTTGTTTCATAATTTTAATGTTTTGTTATTTTCACTGAATATTTTCCTGTGATTACCAGAATAACAGCTCTTCTACATTGAATTATGGGCCTGGTTCAAGAACGTTGTCTGCTGCTCAAGAAAGTGCGTTTTACAGTTCACTTGGACAGAATCAACAATATGCTGGATATCGACAGGTGCAGCAGTCCTCACAGCATTATGGAGCTTCAGATTATGCTGACCTCTACCGATCGCAAATGGCAATGAGACAAGAACATCACCAGCGCAACCTTGGCGGTTTAAATAATGGCAGTATTCAGGACCTTTTGTCTCAGCAATCAAATCAATTGCACCCATTTTGGCAGCAAAACCACTAACAGTATCTTAATGTTCATTATTTTGTCTTTTTTCTCTTGGGATTTTCAGCGAGTTGGGGGGAGTAAATCCGGATGTCCATTACAGTTCTGGTCGTATGATGGTTTTTGAGTGTCTGGCTCTGTCCAATTGTACATACTCGGAAGAGTTATTTATGCTGTTTGTCTGCCCCGTTGTTGTATCCTACGAAACTCCACATTGGGGCATGATTTTTGAATTTAGAGCTAGCTTTCTAAATCAAATTTTCTCAATGAAGAAAGCTTTGTGATGGAACATTTTCTAACTTTAGTGGGATTCTTCTATATGGTAATTTTGAAGTCATTCAGTTCATTTCTAGCACTAGTCCTCTGTTATTATGCGGCCTTTCCATCCACTTATAATGGTAGATCACTAAATTGGAACATGGTTGCTCAAATAAAACAAAGGATGAGTGAAGTAGGTTAACTTTAAGACTTAAAATAACTTTAAATGTGTAGTTTGTGTATCATTTATCTCACGTAGAATATATATTAGATTTTGGTTTATCTGTTGGGAAAGGCAATTAACATGGGAAATTCAGTTGAAAGGTAGGCGGTGAGACTAATATAGTAAATTTTATTAAACAACTGGATTTGGTAGTACTTAACCTTCTCCTAATTCCGAATCATTCGTTCAGGTTCTTACGATAAAATTATTGGCACGAATCTTGGTATTTATACTCTTGTCCTGAACACAGTTTTCAGTGTAATTTTCTGGTAATCCTGTGTGAAAGAAAGAGTGTGCTCTTCTCGAATTTATGAATGGCAGGTGGTGTAGATCAAGCTCTCCCTTCTATTGTGTCCAAAACTGCCATTGATAGGAACCAAGAACCGGACAAAACTAATCACCACAAGCCTGGTATTGAGGCATTGCTGATGGCCCCGAAAATACCGAAGGCAGTCCCGCCAGTCTCTTCCGCCGCTGACAGGGAGGCCATTAGACGACCTCGTGGTAGGCCTGCTGGCTCCAAAAACAAGCCCAAACCGCCCATCATCGTCACCCGGGACAGTGCAAATGCGCTTCGGGCACATGCCATGGAAGTGAGCTCGGGCTGCGATGTGAGTGAGAGCTTAGCCAACTTTGCCAGGAGAAAGCAGCGAGGCATTTGCATACTCAGCGGAAGTGGGTGCGTGACCAATGTCACTCTCCGGCAGCCGGCCTCATCCGGTGCAATTGTGACCCTCCATGGCCGGTTTGAGATTCTCTCACTGCTCGGTTCAATCTTGCCCCCTCCCGCCCCACCTGGTATCACAGGCCTGACCATCTACTTAGCCGGGGCTCAGGGCCAGGTTGTAGGTGGGGGTGTCGTTGGCTCGCTCATTGCCTCAGGCCCTGTTGTGATCATGGCTGCGTCCTTCATGAATGCCACTTTTGATCGGTTACCGCTGGATGAGGATGAAGTAGCTGCAGCTCTGCAGAATCAGCACTATCAAAATGGTCGTCACCATCCCTTGGATGTCTCGGATTTATATGGGATGCCTCAGAACTTGCTCACAAACGGTAACATGCCTCCTGAGGTCTACTCCTGGGCTCCATGCCGAACCATGTCAAAGACTCAAGTCTGATTTGGAGAATTTCCCATGTCTCATCACTGGTGGTATATTATTCTGCGGCGTTCTGTTATCTGTCCAGCAAGATATAAAGCCTTCTGAGCAGACCAAGTTGGCTTAACTTAGATAATACCTACTCTAATACTACTTGCTTTTGTCATCAATGTATCCTCTTTTTTGGCTATGTCATATGATGTATCTTTCTATTAACCAAGCCATGTAACGAGTAATACCGTGGATACCTGAAGTGAAGTCCACTGATGAATTAGATGCTAATAGACTAAAATTTAGTACGAAACTATACAGGTCCTTTTTATCAACAACAATTTGGTTGTTTGCTTGGAGTTTCGTTTGTCTGTCATAACATGAAGCTGCTCTAGAATCTGAATTAAAACGATTAATTTATGATAATTTTTTCTCTCTTGAAATATTAATCCTTACTCATTCAAGAGGGAGTAGATCTCTTTGGCTCTAGGATGTGTTTTCCCAAAAGCTATGAACTCGTGAACTTCTCCATCCACCTCAATCAGACTACATCCTGGTTCTTTTTGTACGCTATTTTCCTTCATGGAAATCCTCTGCTCAATCGCTTCCTCAAAACGACTGGAATTGGCATAAACATTTGACATAAGAACATAAGCAGAGCTCTCACTGGTATTCAATTCAATTACTTGCTCTGCTGCTCGTTGCGCCATCTCAATGTTTCCATGCTTCCTACAAGCTGAGAGCAATGACCCCCAGATAATGGCATCTGGTTCTACTGGCATACTTAAGATTACTTTCTCTGCTTCTTCAAGATGTCCAGCTTGGCCTAACACATCAACCATGCAACTATAGTGCATTATCGTTGGTTCAATTTTATATTTCTTTGTCATTAATGAGAAATAATCCTTAGCTTTATCAACCATGCCAGAATGATTACAAGCCACGAGTACAGCAAGAAAACTCACACCATCTGGTTCAAGACTTGAGGAATCAAATTTTGAGAACAGCTCAGTTGCTTCTTCCTCGCAACCATTCAACGCTAGACCCATAATCATGGAGTTCCAACAAGATAACCCCAGTTTCGGAGCTGTCTCAAACACACGAAGAGCTTTACTAATACTTCCACATTTACAATACATGTCTATAACTGCTGTGACAACTATGACATTCAATTCAATATCATTTTTACTAATGTATTCATGAATCCACTCCCCTTGCCTAATTGCTCCTAAGCGACCCGAAGCATTTAACAAGCTTACCATAGTAAACTCACTAGGCTTAACCCCTTCCTCCTGCATTTTGCCAAAAAGCTCCAAAGCCTCCAAGAACCTTCCATTCCTAACATACCCACCAATCATAGTATTCCAAGAAACTGAATTCCTCGATGGCATCTTATCAAACAACCTAATAGCCTCACCAACTTCTCCACATTTAGAAAGACCCATAATCATAGAATTCCAAGAAACAACATCTAACTCAGTACTTTCATCGAACAGTTGTCCCGCTTCACTCAAAAACCCACAATTGGCATACATATGAATGATGGTGTTCCGTACAAAAGGATCAGTTTCAAGACCCAGTTTTGCTACTCTCCCATGAAGCTGGGCTCCATAATAAGCTTGCCCAAGTCGAGTATAGGCCTTAAAAACTGAAGGGTAAGTCAGTCTTTGAGGCTCAATTGGTGAACTAACCAACATTTCATTGAAGAGAGAGATTGCAGTTTGAGGGGTTGAGCTTTGAGAAAAGCCTCTGATGATTGTGTTCCAAATGAAGAGATTTGGGTCTTGGATTTGCCTGAAAACCATGAGAGCGTAGCTCATGTTTCCAGGTGGGGAGGCGCAGAAGGCCAAGACGCGGCTGGCAGCCACTTTGTCATTGACTAGGCCGGTTTTGATGATTTGGGCATGAATCTTTTGGAGGTCTGACATGGTGGAGCACCGATTTTCTAGCATGGAAAGGTAAGGTTGGTCCGAGATGAATTTGGCTATGGAAGTTGATGATGATGATGGTGATGTTGATGGTGATGGTGGAGTTGTAGTAAGTGAGCAACATGATGATGAAGTCATTTTTGTTGTGGCTCTTGTTTTCTCTGTTGATAAACCATTTAGCAAAGAAGTTTTATTCTTTCTTCTGCGGGTGATTCTACAATACACCCCTTGTTTTTTGGAGTATCGATACTCCCCTTAATGCGAACCGTTGGATAGTTGATTGGATGGACAGAATTTAATGCAAGCTATGTTATAAATGTGGAACATCACACATCAGAAAAAATACCTAAGGAAAAATTTTCAAATGAGCTTTTCTGGGGGGAAAAAATAAAAAATAAAAAATAACTCATTTTTGAATGAATCCATGAAAATAATTGAACAAATCCATATTGGATTTTGCTTCTAAGGGATTTCCAAACCCCAATTTGGATTTATTAAATATCAGCTTCATCTCTCTCTGGTGCGGTGTTTTGGAACAATTTGAGTTCTGCAATTTAATGCTATCATAATATTGATCTAAATCATTAGAAAATCCCAAAACCAAAACCATAAAAACTTAATAAACGAAATGGCTTATTTAGTCTCAATTTACTTCTAAAATTAAAAAGATATGTAATATTTATTGATCCATGACGATGAAGATAAAATCTCCATTGCGCATATCAAAATCTCAGTAAGGATATCGACTATCTCTGTCGTGAGAACGCCGAGCTCCGATCGGTCAATGACGAGCTAATCAAGCTCATCTCTTAACCGACGGTCTTCCAAGGCTTGGCTACTAATGGTGAAATAGATTTTATAGCTACTATAATCAGTATTAACTAGACGAAATAGATTTTATGGCTACTAATGGTGAGTGTAAAAGAGAGGAGAAAGAGGGAGGGAGGAGCCATTAATGACGATTGATTGAGCAGGAGTTTGATACGTTGAAGATAACGTTATAAGAGTTTTTGTGTGCTAGGGTGCTTGGTAGCTTAGATGGACATGCATAAAATGGGCCTTTTGATTTCAATCAGACGAATATAGTGACTCCAACTTGGGGTATATAGTAGAAGTCCACCTTTCTTCTTTCTCATGTTTTTATTTATTTATTTATTTTTTGGGAGAAAAACAGAAGAGTTAAAACAGAGTTTTGAAGGGGTTTAAATTGAAAGAGACAGAAAAAGAACAGAGTGAGAGAGTAGGGATTCTCACTAGGGAATTTGACTTGTCACATAAGAAAATTTTTAAGGGTTATCACATCATATTTCATTGTATTTTCTAAAGGGTATAAGGTACAGTGTATATATATAGATAAATAAAGGGGTTTTCTTTTTCTTTAATTCAAATGATAATAAAGAGTAAATTAGTGCACAAAGCAAGGGGTGCCATACTACAGGTGACACCCCAATTTCCCACTCCGATTTAATTTCCAAGAACTCTATTATGGGACCTACCTTAAATTATTTATTAGTAATTGTGATTTCGACTTAATATCGAACAAGGCTTCTTTTCTTTCTTTTTTTTTTCTTTTCCTAATTGGAAAATTATCCACTACTAATTTTAAAAGGTTAAAGCAAACTTTGCTAATTTAATGAAAATTTTTACCGAGCCAAGTGGAAATTAAAACCATGCCAGTTCTTTTTCTTCCACATGGTGCTCACTCTCTCTAACAAAAGCTACAAGAAAATCTGAATATAAAATATTAAAGTCTAGAGCGTTTGCGAGGAAAAGTATGCAACTTTCAAAGATAGGGGTATACAAAAGCAAGATTTGTCAATATGAAAAAGGTTGTTTATGATAGCTATTAAGAAAAAAAAAAATCAAGAAATTACCATGGTAGCTTAAGCTTGGCACTGAATAATATTATACTCTAAATACTAGCTAGTCTTAATCAAAATATTCCCACTTAGTGCTAATGGAAGCAACAATCAAGAGCAGCCCTTTAATTGCAGCCAAAAGAATTAAGAAGGGTCTAGCTACTAGCAGTATAAAATTCACATAGGTATATATGGAATCCAATTGGTCAAGTGCAGGCATAGGATTAATAGTCTTGGAAGATCCACTTTAAGGACCAAAATTTTCAAAAATCCAATACACCTTTTATTTTTCTTAATCTAATTGGTCTAATATTTGGCTCCCTCTCCATTAGACTCTTCTACAAAATTATTGTACTCCTAAGCTAGCTTACCCAATTTTTCATACCTTTTGTCTTTGTACAAAACCAAGCTGGCTGATTGTAAACAGAACTGGCTCCAAGCACAATGGATGGCCTCAATTATGGTGTCACTGATAGTGGTTACCAAAAATGGTGCTAAAGGAATGTTGAGAATTTGATTGAGGACAAGTTGTCAGAACCATAGCTATGTTGAGCTTGAACTCCTATTGTCATCGCCCTTTTTAAGCCAAGGTAATCATACCCAAGTAATCATACCCACATCCATGTCAAGTCAAACACATTTGCTTGACCAAATAGAACAGCAATACATGGAGAAATCATGCTCATGCAATTTGGTTGTGACAACAACATGATAACTTACCAAGAAGCCTATGCCATGAGATCAATCAACCCTATCACAAAGATCAATTAACATCAATCAACCCTATAACAAAGATCAATTAACAGAGAGAGAGAGAGAGAGAGAGAGCTTTATCAAAGGAAGAAAAGAAGAAAAAAGGAGAGGGGAGAAGTGTCAGAGAACTGAGACCTAGATTCTCACTTTTTAGTAATCTTGGGCATGAGTTGGGGGGGGTCCAATATTCTTAGAATTCTTTGTCATTGTTCCCCCTAAACCAGTAAGTCGGTTCACTTGATAACTTATTTTATTATATAGTTGTGCTTAGATATATTCAAACTGTTTAATTAATTGAATTGAATTCACAAAGATAACATGAAGGGAATCCCATATTTCTTATGAGGAAAGAATCACAACATACCTACCGCAAACAAGTTATACTTGAGAGGAAAACTATAAAAAGAACTCTTTAATTATTTATCGGAGTAAGACTCACATGGGTTTTTAACGTAGGGCTCATTTCAATGGACGGTCATGATTTTGTTAGTCATGTTTGTGAGATAGAAAGGCTTAAATTTTTTAACATTTTTCTCAAAATATATAACTGTATGAAAACCTTATGGTTTAGTTACTAGAATGAGTCAGTATCATCAAACAGAAAAAGAAGAGAGGCCCAAAAAAGAGAAAGGCAAAATGCACACATCATCACCATCATTACAATCATCACTTACCAGCCCATATGCCAAACCTAAATTCCAAACAACTCTCTCTCTCTCTCTCTCTAACTTTTATTTCAACCTTCTTCCCCACCTTTTCCCTCCTTTTTGCACCCTCTCTTGCTTGCACCTTCATACACCCCATCCATGTCTACTTTCTCTCTCTGTCTCAAAAGGGTGTTCTTACTCAATAAGATATATATATTTAAGTACATAAGAAGGGCAACAACTTCCTCTTCTTTTCTACAAGTTCATTGATAAGCTTCTTCTCTTCCTATATCTTTTCTACTCTGTCCTATTTCTAAGCCAAAGAAAGAAGAAGAAGAAGAAGAACAGTGCTTGATTTAATTTAAGAAGAAGAAGAAGTAAGAGGAGGCAGGGAGAAGAAAAGAGCTAAACAATGGGCATGAGTGGAAGAAGACTAAATTATTGTCATATAGTGATCTTCCTATTGGGCCCTTTCCTCTGTTCAGGTGACTTGCTTTGTCTTGTTCAGTACTTTGGTTTTTAATTTTTTAATTTATGTTTTGCTTCTTTTAAAAATTTAATATTGTGTTTGTTATTTTTTCCCCCCTCTATAATCTATTCTAATACAATTTCGGATTTTTTATCCAGTTTTCTTCAGTTAAGAGATAATAATATTCCATCATCTTCTTTTTCTTTTTTTTTTTTCCTTTGCATCTTTCTCTCTTTTGACTGGTGAATTTATTCTCCAATCCTTTATTATTTAACTTGTGGCTAGCTTCCAAAGAATCTGCCAAGAGCTTTTCTTTTCTTTTTCTTTTTTTCCTCTTTATTATTTCTATCAGAATCTCCAATGAGGGATGACTGTAATGTTTTCATCCTAAAGTTTTTCATTTTTTCTTCTAATTTTATGTTCCATCATTTATGTCTATTCAAAAATTTAGTGCTTCAAATGAATTTCCTTTCCATGCCTTGTGAGTGCTGTCTTCCTTTGTTTTAAGGGAATCAAGATCCACCACTAACTCCTTGTTAGCATAATTCTCTTCAAAATAACTATTCAGTCTAGAATAGCTATCTTCTTTAAAGGAACTGCCTGTTTTTCAAACTTGCAATAACTGATGGGATGTTCAGTTTCAAACTTTTTGCTCTTTTCATGACATGTATGGAAAAGTCAGAGACAGTAAATACTATTTTCCAACTTCTTTTGTTAAAAGCCTTTTTATTGAACCAGTTTGTTCATGCAGATAAATGAGGACAACTTGAAATTAGCACTCTTTTTCTCACCCTGGAGACACCCAAATTGAGCACTCTCCAATGAACTTTTACTTCTTTTTTTCTTTTCTTTCAAATTCCAAAAAGAAACCTTTCCACCTACTACTGGTAAGAAGTCAGTTCTCCAATTAGTTCCAAATTTATGGTATTTGCACACTTCATTGGAGAATTTGGATTACACTTTAGGCCACCTAACTATCCAAAATGACCTGTTGGAGAGTGGTGACTTCTTTTTCGAAAGAACCATTTGTTTCTGATGTCAATTTCTAAAATATGTGAATATAATTATAGATATATGACATTCATAGTCTCCAGTATAGAAACAAAATACTATTTGGTTTTGTTTTATGCCAAGTTATGTATTGCGTGAAGACAAGTTTAAACAAGGAACCACTTTTTCAAAAAGAAGAGATTTTTCTAATAATCTGTTTTCATGATCCCTATTCAGATTTAGCACCATTACATCCTTTAAATGTTCAAAAAGCAACTAGCATGGAAAAAGTAAACCTTACTTTAATTTGATTTGAAGTACAGCTTTAAGAGTGACAGTCAAGGAAGCTATTGGACACACTAAATATGTAGATCACGAAGAGGAAAAACCAAACTTCACTTCTCAAATGTCCACCACTCAAAGGGACATCACAACACCAATCACAACCGTTCCAACTATAACTCCCACCAATCCCACTTCATCCATACCAATTGTGAACCCGAATTCGAGCCCGGATTCGACCTCTCCGGTCACCATGACACCTACTCTAACTCCTAGCTCTACTACAACTACTACCACATCCCCTGCTTCTTCAGGTGCGAGTTGGTGTGTTTCTAGCCAAAGTGCATCACAAACTGCATTACAAGTTGCTTTGGACTATGCTTGTGGCTATGGTGGTGCTGATTGTTCAGCAATTCAGCCTAGTGGAAGCTGTTACAATCCGAATAATATCCGAGATCATGCTTCTTATGCATTTAACAGCTATTACCAGAAGAACCCAGTTCCAAATAGCTGCAATTTTGGTGGCACTGCTGTTATTACTAGCACTAACCCAAGTAAGACAACGTTTTTCTGCTATGCTCTTCTTATTTTAGTATTTTGTGTTGGTTTTAAATTTGTTAGGGACTAATGGTGCAATGACTTCTGATTATTTCTGTTCTGTCTTTCTCTTGGACCTTTTATGAAATTTTCTGAGTTGATGTCTAGTTCTCTTTATCTGCCTGTCAGTTTGTTTCCGGAATTAAAGGATGAATACTTATTCTACTTAGTGTGAAAAAGAACAAAAAGTGACATTTGAAAAATTGAACCGTGATGCCAGAAATTCTCCACTTGAGTGGCATAAAAAGTCAAAGTTCCTAGTCGTTTCTAGTAGAGACACACCTAAGGCTACAATGTTCAGCGTTCTTTTTTTTTTTTTTTTTAACTCTATTTTCTTATTTCACCTTATTTTTCTTCTCCAGGTACAGGGACATGTCAATACCCCTCCACTAGGTAACTTAGCCATTCACCCCTGCTTTACAATTTCCATTTACCTACTTGTGGGGATATAAGCCATGAAAACCTTAAAAAAAAATAAAATGTGCTAATGTGAATTTGAAATATTGGATTTGCAGCACAAGTTCATCAGTCTTAAACACAACAAATTCAAGTGGTGCAACAGTTTTTGGTGCAGTGCCATCTGGTCCCCCACCAACCACATCTGCAGCTCCTGAATTGAGTAGCAGTCTCCCACATTTGTTCATCATGACATGTCTTATGCTGTTTCTACCCAAATAAAAGTCACTTGAAGTAAATGAGAACTCCTTTGAAGAATTTAACTTTCCCATCTAATGGTGGGACATTTTTGTGGATGCTGAGAAAATATATATGGGAAGATATTGCATAGTAGTTGAAGACATGTTTGAAGCTTTAGCTTCCTCAAATTAGATTAAATTACACTCTTCAATATGTGAGAGAGAGAGAGAGAGAGAGAGAGAGAGAGAGAGTTGTTGGGTTCTTGTAGATTTAACCATAGTTTATCTTCTGTTTTTTTCTACTTTTTTTTTGGGGGGTAGTATTAGAACAATAATATTTGCTTCAAACAAGCCATACTAGTCGTTGTAAATTTATTGCAATGAAATATTTGTTGGACAGTGGTAAAGTTGTACCTTCATTATAATTAAATATGGTTTTGAGAGGTTTCCAAACACAGAAGTGCCTCCATATATGTAAGACAAAATATACATACAAGTATATATAGGATTGACTAACTACAGGTCACGGATGTAGTCTTTTCGAGGGGATCAGTCCTGTTCATGTTTTGGCCAATACAAATCATTTTTTAATCAATTTGTGTCGGCCAAAATATAACTTGTGTTGGTCAAAATATGAACGGGACTGGTTCCACCAACGAGACTACATCCGTGCCTACTAACCACATATATACATATATATATATATAGATATATATATATATACACCATATTGAACCAACTTCCCCACCCCTTTTCATGCTGAGATTCAACTCTAAACTGTCAATACTCAATTGTCTATTTTGAGAGGTCATGCAATAATATTTTTGTCTTATTGGATAATTATGATGTTTTTATTCCTAAAGATATTATAAAAAGATGGTTTAAGATCAGATCTTATCTTAAAAGTTGTCAGCCAACTCTTGAAATAGATTTAAGTATGAAGCAGGTTACAGTATCAGTTTTGCATAATTTTCTATTGCTTCCTTCACTTGTATATATCTATACCAATTCTTTACTGCTAGGTGATGTTCCTTCACAATCTCTCTGTGTCTCTCTATATCTTTACCAATTCTTTACTGGTATGTGATGTTCCTTCTCTCTCTCTCTCTCTCTCCCCATTTATTATTTCTTAATTAACATTTCATAGAAAACCCCAAAGAATCCTATATCCACGGAATCTAATTATGCAATGAAATCTAAATATAAAAATTATTTTCTCTATAAAGAATTAAAACAAAATTCTTATTGTACTAGTTCCTATATATAATAATATAAAAGACTTTGAGTCATCAACATCACATATTGGAATGTAATACTACCGCCATGCTATACATAAAACACCAAGACCTTTATCGCGATGCTATGTGCATAGATGTTAACATGTCAAAACTGAAAGAGCAAATGTTATGGTACTAGTACTACATGAAATATAATTATTTAC